>JAJJWW010005306.1:0-54658 GCA_023531295.1 Papaver armeniacum
TGGGGATATGCATTTAAGTAAATGTCCACGTTTTTTTCATAATTAATTTAATGCCCATGCCGTTAAGAATTGGGTCAGACCCACCATTTGAGTAAAATATCGTTTACTTAGTCAATTTCTCATATGAGGAGAAGATATGATCGTGTGGAAATTCCACAACTGTCCATAACAAATGAACGGCTCAAGATGGATCTAATGAATCGTGACCGTTCGATTCTTTTGAAACCCTACCATCCCCTTCGTCTCCTTTCTTCTCCCAAGCACTTCATCACTTCGAAGAAAACAGACAGTGGCCATCTCTTTTATCTCTCTCTAACTCTTCCTAATCAAAAATCATCATTGTCATCTTATGAATTTGTAAGTAATTCACACGATTAAGGTGGTCTCAAGCATAGGGCGTGGCTTGATTTTAGTTTAACTCCATGTAGGGTCTGTATTTAAGAAGACTGGCTAGATTAGTGTTTGGGGTGTTGTTGGTGATGATTTTAGTGAGATGTGTATAGGATTTAAGAGGGGTATTTCGTGATTAAGACGAACAAGCAAGCTGATACGAAGAGGATCTATTAATAGTTGATACAAAAATTGAAACCGGGCTACAATTATTGGTGGTTTTAGTAAACATTTCAACTGAAATACTAAAGAATCAGTGGGCTCGAGTGGATTTGATCAATTGTGTTGGTGGAGAGAAACCAGGGAACGCATGAATTGAATTTTTTATTTTATTGGTTCCAACTAAAACCCAAGCTCCAGCTACATCGTCACCATCACCACCAAAGGTTCTTATTTTTTGAAATTGGTATTAAAGGCAAGAACCCTTCCACTGTAAGTTAGTAACCCTTTTTCTTCTATTCTTGCATTTTTTTTCTTCAATTAGTTGTTTGATTGATGGAATTCTTGATTGTAATCAGATGCATTTTTTTCATTTTATTCTTTTCTATTAATGGGAATGTTATAATCATCTTGATTGGAATGTATTTTGGATGCTTGAAATGTTAATCGTTGATCTTTTGAATTTGGAGGTGAGTTTTGGAAGCCAAGTTCCTGGTAATTTAGTTCAGTCGGACCTTTCACGAGTTAGGTTCACACTAAGTGTTCTGAGTCATGAGTAGAGTTCAGATTTACTGCTGCAACTCGCAATTCAGGGGTATAAATGTCTTTTGCTATACCTGGTTTAATGTCACCTGTCCCCTAACGGCTGTTAGCCGCTTTTTTGAAAAAACGGGATGGAAAAGGTCAAGATATGGGCATTTAATATATATTGGAAAAAACGGGCATTTTCTTAATTGCATTTTCCCACATGGGCATTTTATTAAAAGTCCCTAATTGTAATGCCTATTACCGAATGGAAATCTAATCACTAAGTGGTGACAGCTTGTACAAGAAGACATAGGAAAAAACAAATACTTGAAATCGTATCCACTTCCTAGTCAGAAACTTCGAGCCATCTTGTAAAATGCGGAATGTTTCCAATTCAAATTGTGTACAACAATGAAAAAAACTCTCCAAAGGTACCGTAAGGTGGAAACTCAATGCAGAGGAGTATCAATCCATCCAATAATCAACCTGAATTGATAAAAGTAAGTGGAGTCGATATCTATACATACAGAACAAGTTACACATCTAAGAGATGAAGGGTGCATTTGAAACTTCCCAAAGATATTCTACATTCAGATTGAGAAATAATACCATAGCTAGCATGATTTAATATTTAATCAGTGACCAAAACTCCAAGCCTCTCATCATACACCCGCAAGGTATTCACCTTAAAAGTTAGCATGATCCATACTGCATGTTGCATACGTGGGATCATCTGTAAAAGTTACCTCTTTGGTAAACTTCAATCATTTAACTCTAGTGAGCATCCTTATGAAAGATAATGTGCATATGAATTTGTATTGGGGTTAGATGGTGGATGAGAGAATAACTGTTGCTTCTAAAATATATGCTGATGTAAGTTTAGATATAGTTTTGACTCCAACATTCTTACAAAGAGGTATTGTAATTTTTATTCATGGAAGTTAAACTGATGGCAAAAAACTATTGTTTGAAATAAAATCATAGTATGTAAACTTACTGAACTATGGGGCCTGATACAAATTACGGATTGCATATCGGATGGGTTCAGTGTCGCAACATAGCCTAGTTGAATGTAAGGAGGCATATCGTAAATCTTTTTTTTTCTCGCCGCAGACACTGCTATTGCAATTTTAATAGTCACATAACACAAGTTTAAATCTTGGATTTAAATAATAAAGAAACAGAAAAGCGCAATGATTAGATCCCACACCCGAAAGATTTGTATAGCTAGTTTTCCATTTGGTGCTGAGGGTGCTTGGAACAAAGAGATCATGCAAGAACTATACGAGGTATAAATGGAGCACATGTAGGCTTACAAAAAAACTTGTCAGAATCAACTCAGTATTCGCCTGAATCAAATGCAATCATAAGGGTTATCTTCATCAAAGCTTTAAATTTGGTTGGGGCCCGCATCTACTGGCTAAAAAAACTCCACATATCAGATATAACACTGAACGATAACCATTAATAATAAAACTAGCCACAACATAGACACAACTGAGCGATAAGATGAAGAGAAATAATACGCCGAATTAAAACTGGCAAGGATGGGAAACTATAAGCTGAACAACACCTTTGACAGCGATAAACATTGCCCTACAATTGCTTTTGTATGATCACAATGGTGTCCTTAGAGGAAATAGAGCAAATCTTCATGCCAAACTAACTTTTTGTTCCATAAAGAAGTTACAACATTAGTTCACGAATCTTCGCACTTCATCCCGCTAAAACAAACTCAGCATGTACGAAAAGTTTTACATACTAAAAAGATTATATCAATTTCCTTTATTGGGTATGGTGCATCCAAGTTTTCAAATAATTCAGATAAATGAATTGTGCACGATAAGTGGATGGAAGAAATGCAAAAGACAGGTAATCACACGACTTAAAAATCAGTAAAATACATAAACGATGAAGGTATACAAAGATATTGAATATCCCAGCTGAGGAAATAAAGTTACCTGCAATTGAACCGCATAAAACTGTACAACAACAAAATCGCACTAAAAACTCATTTGGAAAGGCCGTTATTGTGTATTGCGACAAAATCAAATCAAAGTCACATTAGGTTTATGCCAAGATCCAAGGAAGAAGGAGAGTAATCACAAGATCGAATTTGTGTACTTTTACTAGAACTTTAGGAATCAAAAATAACAAAGACTATCACAAACCTTTTGGAATGGGAACCCATCCCATTCGTCTGCAATTGGATATATCATACATATGACAAAGCCAATCAAACTCCGTTGTCGATGCTTCCCTGCCGGATGCTAACCTCATCCATGACAACCATCTCGATTCAAAGTTGACACATATAGTCTTCAAGACCAATTTCATCACACTCTTGTACATCCGAACGGTGCATATATACACAAAAATAAATCAAAGCATAGGTTTTACCGCAAATACAACAAGAAAGGCATGGAGCTATGGGGAGGCTAACCTTCCCGGAAAAATTACAAACTTCACCTTTCCTCCCCGCAATAAGTACTAAAATTGATAATCTCTAAACACCGCTAATATTTGTGTACGCTAACCTTTCCCGATATTGGAACCCAATTAGATAAGATCACAGATAAATTCAACGGTTCAATTCACATATGCATTACTAAATTCCAAGTTTCAAGATCATCGAGCAAATCCAACACAACCTCAAGGTCGAAGATTATATAAGGGATCCAACACTTATTCCCAACCTAGTGTCATCAGAAGGCAAATTTGATTAACTTTGATATTTTAGCAACATGGAAAACCAATTCATATGTAAAATGCATATCTCCACGCACAAAATAAGATGCCTGAGAAAGAAACTAACTTACCTTGCACATAAAAGAGAAAGGGCATGGATATTACACACTCTAGCAATGCTTACCATAGGGTATCTAATTTTAAATTCAAGCGCAATCAAAATTGGAAAATGATTTTCCATGATTTCAAATAAAAAAAAAATCCTAAAATACAATGAATTATCCGATTTTACAAATAAGAAATTATTACATCTAATAACCAATAGAGCCCAATAACTTGATAACAACATCAAACTCTTACCAGAAAAAACCCAAGCAGTTTCAGCTTAATTGAACATCAGTTTCAACATCAAATTGGTATGCCGAAAATCAACAAAGTAACAACAACAACAACGACCTCATGATGTTACCTTGAAACATAGAAATAACAAACCGCACTGGTATTATTCTAATTTCAACCATAATTTTGTTTCTGGACGTTGTATTAGAGATCTATAGAGACAAATATAAAGCACTGGCTGACTGATTGAGACTTCCGATTCAAACTCCATAGGAAGATATAAACAGATCGAATAGGCAATTTAAATAAAATAAAGTTTTTATTTGAGATCGAATAAGAGAGAATAAGGAGTAGAGAGGGATTGCCCAAAAATGTAAGAAGGTGGGCTGAGTTGTATATCGGGAGGTAGAAGTTGTACTTGGGTTAAGAAACCGGCGCTTCTAACTTTTAATCGTGTTTAGAAAATGTTGATCCGTGTAAATTAGACACGCGTGGAACATGTCTGAATCCAAAGAGATATGATATGGCTGCGGAAACCTGTTTACCCGGGACAAACAAACCTTTGGTCACGGTTATAGGTAAAGCCATGACAAGGATAGCCGTGACTAAAAGCCCTTGTTGTACTAGTGAAGATATTGTGAAATCACAAACGATGAGACGAAGATGTTTGTGATTACTTTTATCTTGCCTATCGGGGAAATTAATCTCGAGTCAAATATTTCAATTGTACTCAATAAGATAGAATCAGGCAAGATCAGAACACGCAACTACAAAGAAAATAGTTGGGTCTAGATTCACAATACCAATGAAATATTTGAAGTCGTTAACCTACATGGTCTCTAAGAAACTTAAGGTTAAAGGAGAATCGACTCTAGTTATGCAACTAGTAATACACATGCGGTGTGGGATTTGGTTTCCCACTTGCTAGAGTTCTCCTTTATGTAGTTTTTCAAATCGTGGTTTGCAATCCAAGTTACATTGGTAACAAAGCATTCAATATTCAATTAGATGAAAACCCGATTCAACCAAGCTAATATCTTTCAACCGTTAGATCGAACTTAGCGTGTTACATACAAATGAAATGTACCTCATTTAGGTTTATGTAATCGTACCTAAACGTGTACACCATGTTGGTTCAAAAATAGTTAATCGAGGCTAGCCATATGATTACTCTCATATCAACCTTATTCATCTTAACCATAACTAGTTCAAATGACTCAAATGAAACTAGTTAAAGAGTTGTTCAATTGCTATATTCTCATAGAATTATACAAGATCACAATTGAAGCAAAAATCGGTTTGATTCACTCGAATCAATCATGAACATTGTAGCCACGGTTTGAAATATTGCATTCCTTATTATATAAATATTTATGTTCATGTTTAAAACCGATTTTAGAACTTTAACCTTCAAGTATGCAAACATGTACGCATACTTGAAATACCCAGACTAAGATTGAGTTACGCCAGTATGCAAACGGGTACGCGAACTTCAAATCCCACCAGAAATTCTCGGACATGAACATGTACGCCAAGACGTTGAAAACGGGTATGCGTACTTAGATTCCCGGATTTCAATTAACAGTACGCAAACGGGTGCCCATACTATGGTTCCTGACATGGATTACATATGTGCAAGAGTGCATAACATGACATATCCAATAATTGTTAAGTGTTCTAAACTCTTATTTCAATCATTGAAACTTTGTAGAGGATGAAAATAGCCGTTTCACACATACTATTAGCATCAGACATTTTCAAGTTATTGAAATAATCATTACTGAAACATTCCAAGGCAACACCAAATGATTGTATCACACAAACCATGTAAGATGTTACTCGACAATTTTCACATGATATAAGATGAACTCAGTAAGCGAAAGTTTGCCAACACATATTTTGATAAATATGTAAGCGAGATAAACTCATTTCGAAATCTCAAATGTGTATATAGAAAACTATATCGTAATACGACTTGTGTCTCAATATAGGAGATAAAGTAGAAATAGACTTTCCAAGTGATAAATGATTTTAAGTATCCACATACCTTTTGTCGATGAAGTTCCACAAGATCCCCTTAGTAGTTCTTAGTGTTCAAATGATGAACGCAAAGTGAAAACTAAGCTCAACTACGTACACAATCTATTTCCTAGTCCGAGACATCTACAAATAGGCTAGAAATCAAGACTTATAGTTTTTATCACTAACATTGACAAACATGATTGAGATAGCAACGCATGCAAGTTCGGCCGAGCAGGTGCTCTAACACTAAAGCCTAAAACAAACACATCCACGATACTTTTTCCCCCATAAGCAATTAAGAGTCGCAGGATACTGAAACTAGAAAAGCAAACGAAGCAATCGTAGTTCTTTCGTAAAAAAAATTTATTTTCTCAATTGCATCCCGGGATTTAGAACTTGGATTGTACGTCCAGTAGTGCTGCGGTTGTTGATCAATGGAGTCTTTTAATTACATTACCGGGTCTAGCCTGGCCTAGGTACCTTCTTCTTTCTATCCAATTTAGAGTTTTGATCATTAGGTTCATGTCAAATTTTTGTGTAGATTTTATTATGATTTGTTTTGTTTAAAAAATTAAGAGATTGTGCATTTGTTTTGCCTCTTAACTAATGTTTAATCACATCCATTCGGTTTAACTACTTAAGTCGGGGACGATGATCGTCGAATAACATGCATACAAGGTACACAGTCTTTAATGTGCACCGACTTTTTTTTCTAGCCTTTTCTTGCACCCCCTCTCCTAAAATCTTGGCTTCTCCCCGCATGGCTCTAGCTATCATAAGGACAGCCGTATGATTTTCACCGATGTTTTGAAAACCAGGTGATTCTTACTTTGCCATAGCAACCAAAGAATAGTAACAAAGAAACATTGACGGGAGTTTAGAGACCGGGCCAATCAATAAAGGATTTATTACTAAAGATCCGAGTGTTCACGCAGTAAAGAAGAGAGGAACCAAATACGACTAGCAAACGGACACAACACCAAAGCATGCGAATCGATTCATGAGGGTCAAGACATTTAGCACAATCAACAAAATCCATGAGCATTCTAGTATGTAAAATGGGTTCTAGCAAGTCAAAGCGTTTCGGAAGCTTTCTAGATAAAAACTTGAATTCTCAGTAAGGCACATTAATTTTCCAAATGCGCTCCAAAGAGAACTACATGGGGAAGGCCTAAGCCCTCGAAGTCCCATGTAAGCATATTTAAGTAAATCTACCATTCGTTGAAAGATCCCAATCCCTCATGTCGAGTGCAGATCTCGCTTAGTGGAATAGTGATGATCTTCTCAAAAGCATCATCAAAGTGGGTGTTTAATCTATTAACATCCCAAGATCTAGTACTTAGGATTGATAAAGTAAGAAACTTTAATATTTGGATCAGAGGAACAAGAGGATTGGGGGCAGCAGGCATTCTGTGGTTCTCAATAATATTTGGCATTAAAAAAATCATTATATAGGGAAATATCTAGCTTTAAGAGTAGTAGCCAGCAGTATTCGGGGTTCTCAATAATCCTCTAAGCATTTCTAGCTAACATAGAAAGATTATTGAGCTCAAATTTTTCCGAAAATGAGACCTCCTTCCGAATTAGGAGAGCAAAGGATGTCCCATCACAAAAGATGAAGTTTTCTATCTTTGGGATCAAGGGTCTCCCCACCAAAATTTACATAAATGGGAATCCATTTTTTTGCAAAGGTGTTTAGGGATGAGAAAGGCACCCATATGATATAGAGGGATAACTCCGACCAATATATTTAATCAAAATGGTTCTAGCAAATTGGGAAAGAAGCTTATAAAGCCGATGGAAATTCTAGCATCAACAAATTTGAGAATACCCAAATGGGTTATTATAATAGGCCCATTAAAAATATATACATGGCAAAAATTATGTTGACTTTAATCAGACAAAAGGACCAAAAAGTGATCTTTTGAAAAGCAATCTTGACCTTTTACACCACCGTTCTACGCCGGACCACTACCGCAATCTTGTCGAGTTACGCGTGTTGGTTGCATCCAACAAAACCATGCATTGCTTTATAATAGGGTGTTTCTTAGGGTTGTGGTTGTGGAAGGCGAAAGTCCCAAGAGTTGGATCAGGAGGAGAAGTATCTGTTTTCATGCATAGAAGGAGATTGAGAAGGAGACGAGGTGAGGTGAGGGTGATTGAGGAGGTCGATATGAAAAAGCCGAACGAGGTTATCGTTCACGTTGAAATCTCACGTTACATGAAGAATTTGCATATGCTTTCAATGGAGGAGAAAATGATTTTCTTAATTAACCCGTAACATTGTATGAGTGAGATTTTGAAGTGAGATGATATTGCAATCATGAATTTCCGTCTTCAAATTATGAAATCTTGGATTAACATTTGACAAAACATACCATACAAAGTGAATAAGAAAGGATAGTATGATTATTTGGGGAGCTCTTTGGAATAAGAAGAGATTAGACAGTGGGCCAAGTGGTCGGGTACTTTCTTTTGTTTTCAAGCGCCGAGGATTCGACGTGTGTATATCACTTACTATCAAATTCCTTTAATTTTGGTCCCCTGTGGCAAACTCTGTTGGAATATTTTCAATCGTGGTCGACCGACAGTCGTCGTGGGGTCCAGGGAGACCGCCCGGTGGGGGTCTAGGGGCAATGCCCCTGAAGAATTTTTTGTTCAGGTAACTGTTTCGACCTGTTACAAACTATCCATAATATTCAAATCCAACAGACGCCATTGATGTCTGATGATGAAGAGACTCGAGTGAAAAGATGGCTATTCCCAACAGATACGAAAATCCCTATAAATGGCATCTCCCATAACTCGTTGAAAACAACATCGAAAAACCTTTTCTGTTTTCTCTTTCAAAAGCATCATCGTAAATTTTCGTTTACATGTGTTCTTGATTGAATCAAGGGGTACAAACCTTGAATTCAATTTCCGTTGTAGGGCTTTCATTGTATCCCGAAGGCATAATTTCACATACCCGTTGTAACGCCAATTTACAACTAAACTAAATAAGGGCATATTGGCCATTTCGAAAAATTGAAGATAAAGGGTAGCTTAGATTTACGTTTGGGTGATCTTTTTATCTTTTTTAGTGTCGCCCTAATTCGTTTGGGGTCGCCCCTAAAAATGCCAGCTATAATAGGTTTCATATATAAACACCGATTCCCATGATGGGTTTATTTTGGTATTACGACTACAAGAACAAGTGTAACCACAGTGTAATAAGCTTTTTATCTCGATATCTTTGCCCTACTACTTAAAGTTAAAGTTAGCCAGGTAGGGTTTGTTGCTCTCAGTCACTACTCACTAGTCTTACTGCCTCCTTTCTCTTTTAGAGTTTTAGTCCCTTTGGTTTTTACGCCAACAAAACAAACCCTCCCACAGATCATGGCCTGTGATTCTTATTTTCTTTGTTTCCGTCCAACTGGTTTTTCTCTCTCAATTAGATCTCCAATCGAAGAAAGGATGAACGAGAAGGATGAGAAATTGATTTCAATGCATCTACTGTTACCACCACTTCGGAATTTAGGGTTTGGATTAGGGATTAATAGAAATTTGGTAGAGAGACTGGTATTATTTGTTAGGGTAACCTGAATCTTGGAATTTCAGACCCAGAAAGAGGCTCTTCTACGTTGATGTAAGTTTAATTTTCTTACAAATTGATTCATTCTAATTAATCTATTTTACTGTAAAAGCCTTGTTCTGATTTCAGATTTTTTCAATTGTAGGTACCTTGAAAGATACCTACGGAAAGAAGAGGTTGAGAGCAAAACAAACTGGCTATGAAGAATCAAAATTTATTACTATTGGTGAGTTTCATATCCCATCAAAAATTAGATAGACCTGTTTGAATTTGGTAGATGATAAGATTAAGATGCACATTGGACATGAGATTGTACTTGGTGTTGTGTTGTATGATGAGTGTTGTGCCTTAGTCGGGAAAACATGAATACTACTATATGTACATATCAGCAAGAGCGTAGACAACTTACAAGTTAAGCTTGTCACTTTTGGAATATCATTGTATCTCTGAACGTAGTCGATAAATTATAATGAACTAGTAAAATTTTTATTATCTGTAAATGAAGGATGATACATTATATGTTTCAGTTTTACTTGGAATGAACTTTTGAAGCAATCAGTTAATAACTGAAATGTAGACTAGGTAGACTTTGTGACATTTGCTGCCAAGTGAAAGAACAGCGGAACTAGTAGAATTTGTTGGAAAATGTAATTTGCAATGTCAGAAGATTCTAGAATTGTCTAGCAAAATCCTGTCGTGTGACTGTGAACTAACAACAGCTAGTTGTAATGTGTAATAGAGAACAATCAGAAACTACAAGGCTATTGTACCTAAGATGTACGGCCGGTAGAGAAGACTCTAGAGAGTCTGTTGTTTACTTTTCAGATATGTGCAAACAAGGTTTGCTGTTGTTATTAAAAAGTCTTGAAAAGCTAGACAAAACAGAGTCGGTTTTGATAGGATACTACCTAGTGAATCTTCTAGAGAGTGTATGGCTAGATAGTTAGAGAGACTTCTAAAATTTAGAAGGTCGGTTTATGTAAGCCTATAAATAGGCAAGTCCAGTTCATTTGTAAGCAAGAATCAATTCATATCAATAGAACAAAAATCACACATAACCAAGTCTTGCTTTACCTTCTTCACTACTAGAGTTCTAGGAGCTCTATACGAGCAACACCACTATGCTCCTATATCTCCGAAATATTACTCGAGTGTTCCAAGTTCTTGATAAAAATATAAATTTCTAACAGAATTGTACCTTTTCTTCTTTTTTTTCCCACTGTTACCAGAAGCAAGTGATTCTGTTCAACTGGATAGATAGTGAAAAAACAGCAGAACAAGTAAAATCCTTAGTGAAACCATCTCAAGTTTCCCCGGAAAACCACTGATATCAACTAGAGAAAGAAGAGAAGTTTGTGAAAATGGTGAGGTTTTTTGGACTCAACTTCGTTCACTATGCGTACTTTTCTTAGTATGTTTTGGTACATGTATAAGGAACATCAAAGGTTAATACGAAGATTAATCTAGGTGTGTATTATGTTTTCAGTTGCTAGTCATTTGTGCTGCTTACATTTGTTGATAAAGATCTAGTCATTTTTGTTCTGGTATCTTTTAATATTGCAATCCTTTGTTTTATGTCTTACATTTTTTGCCAAACCATCGAATTTGAAGTTGCATATCATTTTTTTTTTTACTGAGTATGACTTTAAGCCATGTCTATTAGACCATGGAAATTAAATTGTGATACTTTTGGCGGATGCTGAGACTATAAAATAGTCAACCTGAAATAAAGAGTGCATGAATATTCTTGAAGAATCGTCTGTTAACATTGGCATGAAATCACTACTAGTCTAATCTTGCTTCGTCTAATGATGTTTTGTTCACAACTTTCCTGCAGGAGAGGACAATGCAATGTACAGATTACTCTACTGCTCCTGTCAAGAACAACCATGAAATTCTGAGAAGAGATCATACCTAAACTGTCTACTATTTGTGTAGATTTGTATGAGAATATATATCAACTAAGTCACTTGGTGTGCTCCTATGCTATTTGTGTAAGTAGTATATCTTAGTCTTGCTCTTCATTTCATTTCTTCTTAGAATAAATAAAACTCGTTTCTTTTTTCGTTCAGCGTTATCGTATAATGATTCTTCTGAAAATATTCCTTTATTTCTGGATAGAAATAATGCTGACTCTGACAAAGATATATCCAAGAAACGCAAAAGAACCATGAAATTCACTTTTTATGTTTAATTTGTAGAAGCAGGATTCCTGCCCTTCTCCTGCCCCTTCCCCTTCTATGTTAATGTAAGTTTGTTCCTTGTTCCTTTTGACCACTCTGACAAAAACCATGAAATTCACTTTTTATGTTTAATTTGTAGAGGCAGGATTCCATTTCACATGTCCGGGGACTTTTTAAATTTTAGAAACACCTTCCTCGAGTGTTAGAGAAAGCTGTCATGAGCTAGACTTAGAAGCTCTAAAGAAAACTAAGATATTATTGTGGATGTAAAAGATTTGTCCTGATTTCATATTTGTCAAATGCAGGTGCCTGTGGAGGAGCATCAAAAAAAGAAGAGGTTGCAACTTTGCTGCCAAAACATACAAAGGCTACGAAGAATCAAATTTTATCACTAGTGGTGAGTTTCATACATATGAGTCTGTCTAAGAATCAGATAGAAATGTTTGAATTTGGTACATGGTAGATTATTAGATGCGTTGTCTTTCACTTGGGCATACTAAGTGTATATGATTATTAAGTTTTACAGTATATACCTATGATAAAAAAGACTGGTGACAGCTTACAAGCTGAGCATGTGACTTCTGGAATATAATTGTAAATTTGATGTGGCTGATCATTCATAAGGATCTAGTAAAACATCATTCTTCTGATGCATAATTTTTCTTATAATGAATTTTCCAAGCAATCATATGTATGCCCTAATAAGGGTGACGACACATGAGGAATTATAATCATGTTATGTTTTAATATTTTTTGGAATGAATTTTCGAAGTAATCAATTGACAATTTAGAGATGGATTAGGTGGACTTGGTAACATATGACGCTTCAATACGTGTTTACTTGTTTAGTATATTGGTAAATATTGTTTGATGAGTTACATTTGTTGATGAAAGGTCTAATCGCTTTTCTGGTTGTACATTTAGTATTTGATATCTTTTGTATAATAACATCATTACTGTTTTCATTTGATTTAGGATATATGGCAGGTAATCAAGAGGAGCCAAGTAGAAAGAAAGGGCCTTTATGAAGGAGAGAAGCTTCAAGCCCTCATCCCAACAGAGAGAGCGCGGTCATTATATTTGCATAATCCTTCACGAGCCGCTCAGATCAATTCTGGCACTTCAAGGCATTCCGGTAAAATATTAAACTTTTACTCCATGTGTAATATAAGCTCTTATGCAATAATGATAATGATCTGTAGTTCTGTTTATTTTCTTATGCAATAATGATAGTTGCTTAGAAGGGTGTAAATATTGTTGGCTATTTTATGGTTTTGCAACAAATCAGATTTTGCTTAGTCTTGATTAAAGTCTGGTTTAAGTTCTTGTTGTGTACTTAAAGCTTTGATTAAAGTTGATGCTGCATATAGTTTAAGTATTAATGAGCTATCCATCTAGCTCTTGAGTTGTCTCTATCTCATGCTAAAAAAGGCTAGAGATACACCTGACAAGCACGAGAAGGTCTCTTTTTTGGGCATAAGAAAAAAAAGGCTTAATTCTCCCTCATTCAAGCATGATGAAATAGAAGTTAGAAGTCTGGGTCAAAAACCTCGATCTTCTCTCTATTTTTTTTCTTGCTAATTCTATCCGTTTAATATTGTTAGTAAATTGTAAGTATTTATATTGTGTATGATGCTGTCTGTTCAGTTCACTTGCAGAGTATAATAATATAAGTTCTGTTTTCAGCATAAGTTTTATCATAGTTATGTAAAATAAAATATAATGATTAGGAGCTGAATAATAACAAACACAAGTTCTTATGCAGTAATGTTAATGATCTGTAGTTCTGAATGGTTCTTGTGTGGTAATGATACTTTTTCTCAGAAGGCTGTTAATATAAGATGATAGATAATCAGTCTAAGTAAGTATGAATTGATGCCTACTGGTCTGCCATTCTTTATTCATTCGTGCATTATCTTTTTGTGGGTGTGAAGTTATCATTCTTGCATGATTGTGGTTGTCTTTGACACCATATTTTAAATAAAATAACCATCTAGGTAATATGAACAAATGTGTAATACATCTAATAGGGAAAGCAGATGTCTGAATAAGAGCTTAGTGAACTTAACTGATAATCCATTTGAATAAAGTAACCATTTTGTGATCATTGTAACCTGTTTGAATTTGGTAGATGGTAACATAAGTAAGACATGAGATTTGACTTGGTGTATATGACCATATATGCTAGCCAATAAGTGTTGTGCCTCACTTAAACAAACGAAGCTCAGTTGATTATTAATTTTTGCAGTAGACTTACGAGAAAGTGTGGTCACAGTTTCAAGTTTAGCATGTAACTTGCGTATTTTGGGATATCCCTGTAAGTTGATTTTTGGTGTGCATGATTTATGAAGGGGGATACCCATAATCGTAATTAGTGAGGGTGTTACTATTTGAGCGATCCGACGGTCAGGATCTGTGAGCATTTATTTGTCCTATATGTAATGGCATCACCCCTGCTAATAGTGGTAATAGGGATAATGGCATGTTTATCCATCTGCTCCTTTGTTTTCCCCCGTCTTAAAATCCACCACCACCACAGGTCCACAGATAATGGATCACTACCAACAACAAAGAAGAACAAGATGCATCATGATTTCTTCACCCTTCTCCTTTTGCAGTTTGAAAATTCATGAACAAGAGTTGGAGCTCTAAGTTTGATTTTCTTGTTTAAGTTTTATTGATAATTAGTAGCTTAATTGTTTTTAAGAACCTATTCATAATTAGTTTTTCTACCACTAATTTTCTTACAGGGTTCTCTACCTTCAAAGACACCTATTTTTAAGCAATCAACAAATTTCAAAGGATGGATAGCAGTAGTGTGAAAGTGAAGTATTGCATGATTTAGGGGATCCTCAAATATTGTAAAAGTATTACTGTGTCTTCACTGCAAAAATTATTACTGGGATCCTCAAATTTAACAATGAAGGCTATGAAGAATCATGGGGGTGAGTTTCATATCCATATGAGGTCTAAAAGTTAGATCATGTTTACTGTAGAATACTTGTCCAGACTTCATATTTTTAAATTGTAGGTACCTTGAAAGATGCCTGCAAAAAGAAGAGGTTGAGACTTCTTGGCAAAAGTGAAAAGGCTGTGAAAAATCATATTTATCACTAGTGGTGAGTTTCATAACCCATCCATATGACTGTCAAAAAAAATTAGATAGACTTGTTTGAATTTGGTAGATGATAATAAGATTAAGATGCACATTGGGCATGAGATTGTACTTGATGTTATTACTGTTGTATATGTGGTAGGTAATGCGTGTTGTTCCTTAGTCAGGCAACAAAGCATAGATGATTATTAATTTCTACAGTATCTACCTATGAGAAACAGTTGTAACAGAAATTCCCCTTATTGTCTTAGAGAGTAGTTTTAACATTTGCTTATCCAGTTCATTGTTAAGGTTCTGTTGACATAATGTGTTCTGGTTTTGATTTGATTTTATATCAAATGCCCGAGTGTCAATAGATCAGATTAAAGGTCTAATGATGATAATTGTATATCTTAGCGGATTTGAGAGAGATTTTATCAATGATCTGAATGTTACACACACTGAAACCTAAATCTTTTCTTATTGATCTACTTCCAAAGCTTGCTTCAAGATTATATTCTCCCAAATATTGAGGTTTTGTTTTGTATAAATTAGCCCAAACATTGAAGTTTTGTTTTGTTTGATTGTGGGGATGACTGCACAGTGCACATATAAATTCTTAAGGGGCTGATGCATTAGCTCTATTTTGATCTAAACATTCTAGAGATTTGTGTTTTTTGGTAAACTAAAACAGTTTCTGCCCTTGCTATTTTGCTCTAAAACAGTTTATACCCTTACCATTTCAGTTTGGTTTGTCTTTGTGAGGAGAATTATTGAGATGAAACTGATGATTCTTTCCCGATCAACTAAGATTATAATGTGCGTTTTGTTTAAAACTCTTTTTCAACAGAAGAGGTTTTCTAAGCCACTACTGTGATCCATCTTTACATTTCTTTCTTTAGACAACAATTGTTTTTATCTATTTCTTAGAAAAGCTTTTATTTGCTCGTACGGCCTTTTTTACTGTTAGGTTGCCTATGTAGGTTTGATCTCTTTCCTCACAATTTGGAAGAAGGAATTGTTCTAAAATGAGTTTTTTTTGTTGATTGTTAATGATGATAAACCGAAGGCTTGTTTCTCAAAAACACTCTTTAGTTGCTTAGAGCTTTCGCCTTTCGTCGGGCTTGAGAGCTAATTCGGCTTTATTCCTGCCTTGGATGTCTGAAACATCTTTTACAAATTTAAAATCTTTACTTTGTATTTTTCAAGCATGATTGGCTTCTTTTGATTTTATTTGGTTGCTAATTCTGCTTAATTTGTACAACTTTTGTATTAAGAGAGTGAGTCTGGATGGTGGAAATGTATTATGTACTCTGTTGTTTAGAGTACTCGAGATTTTGAGGCTCAATTGTTCAGCAATCGTTGAGAGTTTTGGATGATGGAAAAAATTATTATCAGCAATTATGTCGAGTACTCGAGACGTTGATCCTTCCAGAACCTACATTTCCTGTCTCTATTACAATTGCTGATAATGTTTTTTTTTTCCTATTCCTTTCTAAACAGTACATTATTGGTGCTTTGATTTCAATAGTTAGCTGCATGTAATTGCTGTTTACTTCATCAATTTTGCAGGTCATGTAATTTTTGGAATATAGTTGATCAATTATAATGAACTAGTAAAAAAAAATTATTCTGTAACTGAAGGATGATACATAACTGTTTTAACTTAAGAGTGAATTTGTTGAAGCCATCAATCAATAACTGAAAGGTGGATTAGATAGATTTCGTAACAGATGCTGCCAACTGAAAGAACAGCTGAACTAGTAGAATTGCACCTTTGATTTTTCCACTGTTACCAGAATCACGTGATTCTGTTGAACTGGATAACAAGTGAAAGAACAGCAGAATCCTCAGTGAAACCGTCTTCGAGTCTCTCCAGAAAACAGCTGATAGTAACTAGAGAAAGAAGAGAAATATGTGAAAGTGGTTAAGTTATTCGGACTCAACTTTATACACCGTGTACTCTTGTTTTGGTACATATATAATCTGTGTGGATTCGTAGTGATAGTACTTGTTTCTTGCACCTCTCAATGTGAATTATGATAGTTTGGTGATTGTTGAGCATATAAAGTTAACTTGAAGTAAAGATTACAATAATATTCATGAAGAATTGTCTGTTAACATTGGCACAAAATCACTACTAGTACTAAATCTTGCTTCGTCTAATGATGTTTGTTCACAACTTTCCTTCAGGAGGGGACCATACAAATTTACATATTTCTCAAGTGCTGCTGTCAAGAACAACCATGAAATTCTGAGTAGATAAAAAATTTGTTTGAAAATATACATCAACAAAGTCACTCACTGTTCTCCTGTACAAGGTTGCGACTCAAAGAGAGATTTTTCGAAGTCTTCAATCTCTGTTGATGTAAGTTTAATATCCTTGTTCCTTCCTTTCTACAATCGCCTTTGTTTCCCTAATTGTAGTGAGGGACTCAGGGTTTCACATGAAGCAGTCCCATCAAAAGATGCACTGTAAATGCAGGATTCCATTTCATATGTCTGGATACTTTTTGAATCTTAGTAAATAGTACCTCAAGTTCAGGAGAAAGCTTTCATGAGCTAGACATAAAATCTTAGAGCAGACTAAAATATTATTGTGGATGCAAAAGACATGTTCTGATTTCATACTTGTCAAATTGCAGGTGCCTTGGAGGACCTTGAGAAATAGAAGTGGTTGCAACTTGGCCGCCAAGAGTACAAAAGCTGCGAGGAATCAAATTTTTGATATGAGTGGTAAGTTTCATATACATACGACTGTCTAAGAATTAGATAGAACTGTTTGAATACGGTACATGGTAGATAATTGGATAAGATGCAAACCGACATGATGTTTTGACTTTTTGTAGTAAATGTGCTAGCAAATAAATGTTATCCTTCACTTGGGCAAACAAAGTGCAGATGATTATTAAATCTTACAGTATGCTTGCATTTGTTGATAAAAGATCTAGTCACTTGTCTTGCTGTGTATGTTTAGTGTTTCATATGCTAACAACCATTTATTTTAGGTCTTACATCTTTTATCTATGAATATGACTATCAGCCATGTTTATTAGACCTTGTAAATTATGATACTTCGATAAGTGCAGAAATTCATCTGTAACATTGGCACTTAATCACTTCTAGTATTATTAATCTTGCTTCCTCTAATGATGTTTTGGTCATCTTTTCTGCAGGAGGGAACAATAAAAACTGAAATTCTTAGGGCGACATCAAATGTGGAACCCCAAAACTGAAAGAAGGAAAAATTAGTTTTAAGGCAAGTGAAGGGTGCCTATCAGTTTAAGTCATATATTCTTGAAGCAATGTGTATTAATTTTTCTTCAGAAAGAAATCTGTATCAACAAAATGGTGTGTAATCTGTATCAACAAAATTTTGTACTTGGCAGTCCATAGTCTGGTTCTTTTTTGTAAAATGGAAAATTAATGAAAATATGAGAAATAGTGCAGCACAACTTATCAATGTTCACTAAGCTCTTTTTTTTTTTTTTTTTTTTTTTTTTTTTTTTTTTGTCAAAAAAAAAACTTAGTGAACATTGATCTTTTTTGGGAAATTTCATGAGTATCTGTAACTACTAAGACAGGAAAACCTACATTGTGTCTCTAATCACACTACTAATTAAGCTCATATTCAAATGAGCATAAAAATCTACAAACCCAGCAACGGTAATTCTAGAAACAACGAACATGTCAGGTCTCAATTTCACACTGATCTACACATGAAAATGATACATGCAAATACAAGTAAAATGGGAACTTTTCAATTTCCAAGAACATTAAAAGATGGCCAAAAACAAGAAAATTCCAGAAGTTTGGAGGAAAGGGGCTATACCAGAAGTGTTGAAAAACGATCACCGAGCATGATTTTGAAGAAGGTAGTAACAATTGGTGATGGATCTTTTCTACCTTGATGAATCATTACACATTTTTTGCTACATTTTTGACATGCTTCACCTGCACCGGAACCCATCTTTTCTTTTACTCTCTAACCCTCTTTCTTTCAAAACCCTAGACTATTTCTTCTTCTTCAGCAGAATGAACTGGTAGAGTTCAAGTACAGAAGATTGATGACAAGAGTTTTAAGTCATCACTTGTCTCCCTGTCAGTACTGAACCTACATTAATATCGGACTAAATGTTCTGTTCACTCACTTGGGGAAAAGTTGGATGGCCCATCTTGAGCCCAGTTGGCTTAGGCGAGATTAGCACACCCACTTTTCTTGTGTATGTTTTTTTCATTTTAATACTTTTTCGTAACAAATTCTTGTGTATGTTTTTTCATTTTAATATTCTTTCGTAAAAGAAATACTTGAAAGAGCCCTCTGTTGTGTGATGTGAAAAAAAAAAAGTTTCATAATTCCTGAATATATACACGACGCAAGATTAAGGAAAGGAAGTCTTCGAATCACTGACTCAAACCTATTTGGTGAATCCTACGTTGCCCTAGCTAAGTAGAGCTGGGATAGGAAATATGTACGGATCATATAGATTACTGAATCTATGGATAAAAGTTCTCTCTCAAAAAAGAACAAACCCTAAAATTGTGGTCATTTTATTTATCTTTCTATTCATACTGGAGAATGGAAAAGATTTTGATCAAGAGTCTCGGGATTTCGTTGAAGCGAATCATAGGTTCTTATCTCCATCGGAACAATAGGGCCGTTAGGGATTTGACAATGGACTTGAAATCAAATTTCAAAGAAGGCCACCAGGATAAAACAATCCCGAGAGGAATAAAAGGCTCGTGCCCGATTATTTTATTTTATTTATTTTAAAACCTATATTTCCATTAATAATTTTAAATCAAGGTTACATAGAGATCAAGTACACCAGAAATTGAAAACAACAAAAAAACATAGTTGAAGCAAGTACATATTGGAATAATCCGACAAAAAAAAGAAGGAAAATCAAAAGAACTACCTAAAACAAGCATGATAAACCCGATTAAATCAGAGATTATGGTCTTCAAGGAATAACCTGACAATTTAATAGATTTTTTTCTTGATTAAGAGTTGCTTCATTGAAACATGAGTTGTATGCTCAACATCTTGACCGACAATTTGAATATTCTGATGACCCAAAATTGTCGTCCTATTTAGAAAATCCAATGAACCAATAACCATTAACAGGAAATAAAATCACCATTAAGGTGAAAGCGAGAATCACTTTTAATGATGAAGGCTAGAAACACTTAAAAGTGCAGACAAAAATATCTAAAACCCTAATAAAAAAAACAACAAAAGAAAAGTAAATCTAATATCTAATCTTAAAATAATTGGGCAGACCGAGCGAAGCGAGGGAGGACCTTTATATGGCCACTTTTTTGTAAAATCTAAGTGATCAATTACCACAAAAAGATTGGAAATGGTTAGGGCCGAAAAACCAAAAATGTCCTTCCTTTTAGTCCAATTACTATAACTCCTTATGTATCCTATCTTTTCGGGGTATAATTGGCAACCAAACTTTAATATAACATATCTAAAAATCAGTGCCTTGGAATTTTACAAATTTTATCTCGTTGGAAAGGTTATAAAAAACTCTACATAGCAGTACAAACAACAATATTAAATTTAAAGTTTTTGCGAAAAATTCGGAGGTATTTATCATTTTAGGCACAATTTTAGAAAATTAAATGTATATCCATTATGCAAACCACCACAAAGGATACATAATACTTTATGTAGCAAAATTTTGGTTTATGAATCAACTAATTTTCCGTTGCAATTAATAAAACGATGTACTCCCTCCGTTTCAAGAAAAATGATACTTTCATTTTAGGCACAATTCTAGAAAATTGAATGCATAGCCATTATGCAAACCACCACACATCATGCAACCATATTTTGATTTATGGATCGACTAATTTTCCGTTTCAGAAAAAGTGATACTTTCACCCCGTTTCAGAAAAAGTGATACTTTCACTCAGTTTCGGAAAAGTGATTTTTCGCTCCGTTTCGGAAAAATGAAACTTTCGTTGTTTTGAGAAAAAGTATCATTTTTTCGAAACGGGGCGAAAGTATCACTTTTTTCGAAAGCGAGATAAAGTATCACTTTTTCCGAAACGGGGCGAAAGTATCACTTTTTCTGAAACGGGACGAAAGTAATCGTAGACAAACCCTATCTTGATTCTTCTTGGTCGGCCTTTCCACCGTGGCAACGGTCCTACTAGTAAAGATGATGGACTAGATCTTAGCAAAGAAGATGAAAGAAGTTTTGAGTTTAATTTTTTCTTTTTGAGAAAAAGAAAGAGTGCGAGGAGGGGGAGATATGGGTTTCTCTATTTGCGACTTTATTTTCCTATTTTTAAATTCAACGTATTATAATAATCAGCGCCGAAAGACGTAGTTATCCTCCCCGGTATCTAAACTTGCATCTTGAAACATAGGGTTTGCTCCTAGGGTTTAGTATTCTCATTTTTATATTTCTTACTGCCTTAATTTCCGTATCAACCTATCTTCTGATGTTTGATGTTCCTCCTTAATCAACCTATCTTCTTATCATCCTCCTTAATCTTCCTAAGGATGTCACTTGGTTTACATGCTTTTATCGACTTTACTGTTTTGAGTGATAAGGATTTAACTCGCAAACGATAGCGTATCCAATGAGAGATTCCAGTTCATCATGATTATGAAAACCAATTATCACTTTGTAAATCCTGTATACATCACCATTGGGTCTATTGACTATAATATTAAACGGGCATCCAAACTTCTTTGATTTTGTCATGTTGACCCTAGTCGTATTCTTAACATATAGTATGTCCTTTGATCGGCGAATTCCTTCCTTTCCACTACTCTCGCAAAAAATTTCTAAACGATCACGACTTGAATGACGTCCTAAACCTAATGCACATTTTATCTCTATGCCCTTGTCCACAAACCATTGCTTCGCATCGTCTCTCATTTCCTGTATGAAATAAGTGTAATAGTGAGTAGAGGTATCAGGCCCCATCTTAGATACAGGTTATGGTTGGTCTTCGATAATCGCTTTAATAATCTACAAAATATATCAACAAGCCAAGCATAAGGAATTGGTATATGAGTAACAGTCGGGCTCACGGATTGCTAATAATCGGTCTTTAGAAGTTAGTTCAGGAACCGATTGTGAACTTAATGAATTTAGTCTGAAAACTACAATCGGTACATGTTGTGAGACATGCACTCAGATTCCAGTATGGGTAGGAAATACATTCTCCTGTAAACTTTTGTCTCCACAATCAGATTACATGTAAACCTACGTAGCCCGATTATACAAATTGTGTTTTTTTCTCAAAAATATCCAAGTGAAAGAATCGGTGTATATACATCACTCACAAAAGCCGATTTTCTCACCTACCAATTCCTACCTAAATTGTACTACAGTCGGTCTTTATAGTGATAAACAAGGACCGATTGGGGTTCCAATTATGTGGAAAAACTCACTATCGGTATTTGCGACTGCACCGAATATACCGATTCTGGGTTTCAATTGACAGAGAAAAAAAGAAAAATGAAAATATTGAAATTTTATCATGTTTTTGTGATTATGAGCTGCACTACAACCCGTTAGAACACATACCTGCCCATTGGACGCATTATCACCTTTTTCTTCCCGGCAAAATTCTTCTTATGCTACAATAATATCCTTAATCGTGTGGTTTACACGGTCTTGTTCATTTAACAAAAAATCCAAATCGGTAGGATCGAAATCAGGATAATATGATGCATCCGCTTTTTCATCACTACTAAAATCTTCATCGTCATTATAAAATTTTATTTTTCAAACAAATCACAAACCTTAGTTATTGTTTTTTTTTTCCTCTGCTTCTTTTTCTTTTCCAAATTTAAAAGAAGAAATAAGTTTCTACTCTAAGTCTAAAACTATAATCAAAAATAAGTTTCTACTCTAAGTCTAAAACTATAATCAAATCTAAACACTAACTTTAATCATAGCTAATGGGTACGAGCATATTAGCCATTAACATGAATAGTTGGCTATGGTAATTTTAGAATAATTTCAAAATTTCTTATTTAGTTTTCTATTCATACTCCCTAAATAATTCAACTACCCCTAAACTAAGGCTAAAAATCTTATACAACTACCCCCAAACTAACCAGACTAAAAATCTTATAGATTGCTATTTGTTTTTTTAAGCCTTTGGAGCCTAACTGAATTGGGGTATACTCAGATTAATTGGGGTATACCAGAATTTAAATGGACCTAGAGCCTTGGCTAAGGGGTGATCAAAAATAGCAAAGTTACGAAATTTCCATTGTCAATTCTAATTAAATCTAACCCATTGATAATGTATCAATCTTTTCTCCTTCTATATATTTCATTAAATTCAAATGAAAACAATTTGTCAATTAGATTTTTTTTTTTACTGTCGATAATTTTTTTTTTCACTGTTTACTTATCCTTGAATTTTTGCTTATGTAGGTCCTCTGGAAATCCTGCGTGGGTTTAGGTATATACTCCAGCGAGAGGACTGCGCTCTAAAGGCTTTTTATTCACTTTTTTTGGCCAGGACTATTGGTCTGGACTCATGATTTAAATCCACTTGTGTAATTTTGAATCTGATGAATACAATGAATGTAATTTTAAACCTAATGAAAAAGCTTATTTTGAATTTATGAGTTTCAGTTTCGGTGCAAGTTTATTCTAATTTCATTTCAATTTGAGTTGCAGTCAGATTATTTCAGACCAGACAGATTCAGGCATTCAGCCAATTCTGAATTTATTTTTTATATTAAAATTTATCTCTACGACCGATTCAATAGACCCCCGGTCGTACAAAAATAAAACCCTTTATCAACGACCCCTTCCACGACCGTTAAAATAGGTCATTTAACTTGTATGTATGACATGTCCTGACAGTCGCGGAACTTCTATTTTCCACTAGTGATGTAGTATTTGACTAGTGTGGTTTCTTTTCCGTTAACAAACAAAATTCAAAAATATTTTTTTCCTCAAAAATCTTTCAACAAAATCAATAAGATCAATCTAACTAAAGTATAATTTCCTAAATTTTAATTCGCTAATTAATCTAAACAAATTAATTAAATTAAACAAGATTTATTAGTGCTAATTGTGGGAATGTTATAAATACCCTCCATTTTTGTTGACCTTGCACAAATACCTCGAGGGGTAAACAATAATTTTTTTGGAGTCAACTGCTAGTTGCGTCCACTTCTGAAAGAAACTTGTGCTAGTTGCATCCACTTTTCGAAAGATAAGGGTATTTTTAAAAAATTGAATTCGGATATATTTTTAAGGTGCGGATTTTGAAGGGTATTTAAATAATGATCCCAACTAAATAAGGATAAAATTTAGGCTTCGTTGGAAATATATGTATAAGGGTCTTTGTCGCTTTGGGATTTACTTCCAAGTTCCAAATACAACCCTATTTTATTTTATTAGGTACCCAAATACCTATTTTATTTTAGAAGGCTATTATTGGGGCGTCACATTCCATTAGAGGGGCGTCACCTAATAGGACAAAAACGGGTCACTCATAAGTAATTTTAAAAAACCCTTATCTCAAATAATTTTGTAATGACCAAACAACTCTTATATAGTTAATTTTAATTTAATTAGATAATAATTAAATTAATGAATTATGTTATATACTTGGTGAATTCTGGGACAGTTTTGTGGGAATAAAAACTAGAGAGAAGATAAAAAAGAAATTTTTTGGAGATTTCTTTCAAAACCTAGATTTTGATTCACTCAACCAAAATGAATCAAAGTGAAGAACTAATGGTTGAAAATCAATAGGTATACCTCTAAACAATCTCCCATGAGTTCAATTTCGCACAAAATTAGCTAAAGTATGTTAAAAAAATTAGATTTTTCCACTTACTGCTCCTGTTACGGTTGGGTTGAAGATTCGTTCTCAACCGTAAGCCTTATTTACAGTTAGGTTTGGATGAACTCCAAACCGTAACTGGTTATCAATAGGACAAAAGACATATTACGGTTGGGAAAATGTCTAGCCAAACCTAACCGTAAATAATTTTTGCATGGGTATTTATTGCTCTTTTATGGTTGGGTTTTTTCATAATTCCAAACCATAACTCGATTTACGGCTGGGATCGATTTTTTACTTTCCAACCGTAATTGTTCCTATGTCTTAAGTTTTGTTCCTACGGTTGGAAATAAAGATCTTACGGCTGGGAATTCTACTTACGGTTAGTTTTGTGGCTCTTCGAACCTAGACGTAAACCAAAATGTCTGGAAAATGTAGTGCACAAACCTAGACGTAAACCAAAATATGAAATTTCTTCAAACATACAAGAATAATTACGTCTAGGTTGATCGAAAAACAAACCGTAAACCTGATAATTACGACTGGGTTTAAAAAAGAAAAATTCAGTAAACTAACCTAGACGTAAGACTACATTTTACGGTTTGATTAAAACTAAACCTAGACGTAAGACTACATTTTACGGTTTGATTCAAACAAAACCTAGACGTAAGACTACATGCAAATCCTATTTTACCGTTGAATTCAACCCGAACCCAGACGTAAGTTCTTCATAATCAAATTTTACGTTTAGAAATTAAACCCGAACCCATGCGTAATACCAGCACAAACGTAACTGAAGTTGAATTGATTTGAAATTGAAGTTACTGTGGAGGAGAGGAAGAGAATAAAGATGAAGAGGAGCAGTTTTTTTCTTGAATTAGAATAGGTTTTTAAGTTTTTATTTTAGTTCAAGGGTAATCTAGACATTTTGCTTTGGTGATAGATATCCCATAACCACTTTTTGGGACACTAAGAATCCAAGTGAGGCCCCTCTAATGGAATGTGACGCCCCAATAATACCCTTCTTATTTTATTAGGTACCCAATTAATCTTAGTATACCGGCCAGGTTTTGGAGAGTATGAGTTTAATTTCGAGAAAATATTGAAAGCTCTTCGGCACACGTTTGTTCTTCTTTCTTTGACATTTTTTTTTGAGTCTTGCTAGACCCACCGAAAAATTTGCACCGTGAATGCACCGAGGGAGATTGAACGGAGGGCAGCGTTCCGTCCATTGAGATAGGGATGGGAAAAAAGTGGGCCCCACTCATCCTCTCACACGGTGAGAATGCGGTGCAAATTTTCCGGTGAGTAAATCATTTTCGTTTTTTTTTTTTAGTTTCTACTCTCACCTCTAGGGATGGCCATTTGCCCCACCCAAACTCGTCCGTGTGGGTACCCGTCCCGTTTGGGTAGGGTTTTACCCACAAATGGGGATGGGGTCGGGTATGGGTAATACCCGAAACTTAAACTAGGGGATGGGGTGGGGATGGGATTCAAGGTCCTCGCCCCATACCCGCCCCGTAGCTTTCATATTACAAGGGTTTAGACTTTAATGTAAGAATTTGTATCGAACTTTTATACTTCCAGCACTTAGTGTGGATTTCTTTCACTTATTATATTCTTGATCGTTCTTTTATATTCATCAATTTGGCTTCTTTGTTGTGATCAAACACATTCTCTAATAGTTAAAATAGTGAAAATGATACATATAATGAAAGGTAATGAAATGGTTAACATGGACGAAGATAGAATGAGAAAGGAAAAAGTAGAAAAACTAATAAGTCATTTAAAGATTCCTTTGTTCATTTTAAGATGAATTTTTGTATCTAAAATTTTAAATGCATTATTCTTATGTTATTATTTTTGTTTGATTCATATTTACATTTTGATTATAAATAAATTTAGGGAACATTATCTATATACCCCTACTATGAGACCCATTGCAAATATACCCTTTTAAACTTTACAAATACCCCTAAGCATAATACATTACTAAAACACTCTCTTTTGTGTAATGTATATACAAAACCATTACCACTAACAATTATTAAAAAAAAAAAAAAAAAAACCCAACAAAATAAGAACCATTACCACTGTCCACCACTGCCAACAAACCACCACCACCAACCACCACCAACGACCACCACAACTACCACCACCGACGACGACGACCACCACCGCCGCCAACCACCACCACTGTCCAACACCTCCGCCGCCCACCACCACCAACGACCACCACCACCACTGTCCACCACCGCGACCACCAACCACCAATACCGCCAACCAGCACCGCCGCCAACCACCACTGCCAACTACTACCACCGACAACCAGCGCCACTGTACACCACCGACAACCACCACCACTACCCACCACCGCCAACAACCACCACCACTTTTCATCCACCGCCACCAATCACCACCAGCAACCACCAATTCCACCACCATCATCTAGAGGAAACTTGCTGAAAGTTGTCTCCAAATCTAGAGGCAAATTGCTGAAGTTGTCTTCAATAATGGAGGAAACTAGCTCAAGTTGTCTCCACATATGGAAGCAACTAGCAAAAGTTATCTCCAAAAAAATAAAAATTATACACAAATAAGTGAACCTAGTGTGAGTCGAACACAAATCTTCTGACATATAGTCAGTTGTGCTACCATTGCACCACAGGTTCGCCACACCATTAGTGTTCAACCAACAATTCAAACCACCACCATACAACACCACATCCTCCATATATGCTACTGCAACTCTACCTGCAACAGCTTCATGACCACAACCGTCTATGCACACTTGCAACATGAGCCGATAGCTGCAGTCACTTCTATGCCCTACTCAAACACCTTCAACAACACACAAGCAGTAACAACTTATGTTTATGCTTTCAATGCCTGGATACATATTGAGTTCCTCCCCAACTTCTTAAGCATTCATCTACCGTCTTGACTTTAAAGCATGAGCATCAGCATCACAACCATCATCAACAACTCAACACAACCCTGTGTTACCATTGCACCACAAATTCTTCACGAATACTCTAAGATATAGGTATAAGATAATTTTCGATGAATGAAAGGACCCAAAAACATAACCAAGTTGCCTCAAAACTGGAATCAACTAGATCAAGTTGCCTCCAATATGGAATCAACTAGCTGAAGTTGCCTCCAAAAGTGAAAGCAACTTTCTCAAGTTGTCTCAGAAAAGGAAGCAACTAGCTCAAGTTGTCTCCAATAGTGGAAGCAACTTGGTCAAGTTGTTTCCAAAGTTGGAAGTAACTTGATGAGGTTGTCCAGGGTTGCAATTTCTTTACCTTCCCGACGGAATAGCTGTGATCAGTCAAGCAGCTAACCACCAATTCCAACAACACCAACAGAAATATACCAAGTTGCACGCACTCAAGCAAAAAGAAAAAAGACAACCACAATCCCTTCACTTCGATTAACAACATCTCTTCTGCACATCCCTGCATCTACCAATAGCTTCAGCCTTTCAGCATCAAACCAACATGTCCCATTTCATTTTCCTAGCATTGATCTACTTCATTTCAGCTTCAGGCCGACTGCAGCGCCACACACAAACTGCAGCTTTTCACTGCACCTTCAATATCATTTCCTTGCATACATCTATCTCATTGCATTCAGTAGCTCATAACCATCAACCTGCTAACACCTGCAATTTGTATTTGAAACTTAGGAATTCATATAACCATTATCGAGCCAACACAACATCCATTCTTTCTTCATTTCTCCTTAGCTTCAGAACTATCTCAGATTCCCACTTCAACGAATATCAACAACAACATAATTAACCCATCATCGAAACCAGTTTCATTTCATTGCAGCTTCATATCTGTCTCACGGTACCATCATCATTTCGCAAAACCTCATATTGATTCATTATTATAACCACCAAACCAAGGCATACACTCATTCCTTGTTCTTGCTGAGTTATGCCTGCAATTCAAACTTGAAAATCTCTAGTTTTGCAATCAACACAACCCACAGAATCCACCATATCTCTCTGAATCATCAGTCCCAAATCTCTTTCTCATCTCTGGAATCGATCAACGCCCTTGAACTCTGTATGTAATCAAAAGCAGATTCAATACAACACATTAACATCAACATCACCTACATCTTCACTAACCACCGCCACAACCGCTGCCACCAGACTCCAATTATAACACCACCAACAACCACCTACAAAACACAAGCATCTCTTCATACCACCTGTAATCTCACATACAACCACTACATAAACCATTTCAACCACCAAACAAACTTCAACCCATAAACCCTTGATTGGTTCTTCAATTTCATCTTCTCTGTTTAACATTCACCAAAACACCATTGTTGAAACTTTCACCACTAATGTTTGCAACAACACCAAAACCACCATCCAACACCAATACACGACCAAAACATTAACCCACCACTGTTATTGAACCTATGAATTCAATAATAAAATTCACTAAATCGATCTTCAACTCAAATCCACACGAAATCTAAAATCTCGATTCGAAATTATCAAATTGAAAACCAAAATTCAAATTAATTTTGAATCTGTTTGAAATCAGAAGAGGAAGAATAACTAAATCATAACTAAGTTTAAATGGTTCAAACACACAAATCTTTGAATTCAAAAATTACATGAAACCGAAATCTGGAACTTTAAATCTCTAAATCTAAAAACCTTACTTTATGAGATATGATTATGAAGATATTCGAGTAAAGATGATTTTGGAATTTTGGCGGAAGTAGAGATGGTGATGTAGTGGAGGTGGTGTTGCGACGACGGCGACGATAAAGATGGTGGTGGTTGCTGTAGTGGCGACGGAGATGGAGATGGAGAGAGTTTCAGTGGTTTTTCTCGAGTGAGAATAAAGAAGAAGATGAAGTATAAGAAGTAAGTTAAAAATGGGATTATGTGAATTATTTATCTATTCATAATTTCAATTATGCCTAAAAATGGGACGAGTATACGAAAAGGTCTAAACCTAATTAAGGGTAATTTCGTTTGGCAAGTAAAAAATGGAGCTTCTACAAAAATATGGGATGACCAGTGGATACCTAATGTTGATATAATTTCCCAACCGACCAATATTCAAGAGTCGTTACCAAAATTGGTCCAAGAGTTGATAACAGAAGAAAATACATGGGATCAAGAAAAACTTAACAAGTTTTTTCAACCAGAGGTCGGAGCAAAAATTCAAGCAATAACGCCGAAGAGAGAAGAACAAGACAAAATCAGATGGAAGCATCATCAGTCAGGAAATTTCACAACAAAGAATATCTACAACTTTCTAGTGAACCAAGAAAATGATAATCTGACAGGTTTCCCTTGGAAAAAAATATGGAAAATACAAGTAATCCCAAGAATAAGACTATTTATTTGGAAATTATCGCAACAAGCTCTCCCCACTTCTTCCAGGCTTGGAGCCCATAATTCAAATATAGACCCTCATTGCCAGATGTGCAATTCTCAGGAGCAGGAAACTGAACAACATCTTTTCAGATTCTGTCCTTTTGCAAGATCTATATGGTTCGGTTTATCTTTAGAAGCCATTAATATTAGCAGTAGCACAAGTACAATAAATGATTGGATTGGAGGTTGGGAAAAATAGCAACAATCATGTGGTTCATATGGAAATATAGATGCTCGGTAGTCTTCGAAAAAACTAATCCCGAACCAATAAACTTGATGGATCATATTAATAGATTCCTGAACTCTAATCCCACTAAAGTTATCCAAAAGGGAATTACCCAAAATAAAGGAACTTTAGTCAGAAATAGCTGGTCCGACATAAACATGGATTGGATAATCTTTATAAATGCATCCTTTAGAAAAGAAGAATCTACTATGGGTTATGCCTTTTTACTGTACTCAGTGGATCATGAGACTTTTATGCATATATCAGCGGGTTCGGAGTGGGCTTCATCAGCTTTTCACGCGGAAACGAAAGCCATGTTAAAGGCAGCTACTTGGTTAAAGAATAACATTCTATCAAGTGTATCCATAGTCAGTGACTGCAAATCTTTGGCAAACAACATCAATAAGGTAAGTATTGAAGCTCCTTGGACCGCGGAAAATACTTTGCAAGAAGTCGGGACAATTTTGGAAAAATTACCCCAAGCACAGGTGAAGTACATAAATAGAAAACATAACTCTGCTGCAGACTACATTGCAAAGGAAGCAAGGATAAAAATTCTTCAACATATGTCTACGCATTTGCAGCATAAAATTAAAAAATCTAGCATTTACTCCAATGTATTCGATGAAAATGAAATTGTAAACCTATTGTACTATATTTGCTAGTTTTTAATATATACTTCTTTCCCATGAAAAAAAAAATTTATGCCATTAGGGGTATTTGTAAAGACTCATAAGGGTATTTGTGATAGACCCATGGATAGTAGGGGTATAAATAACATTCCCACATAAATTTATGTATCAACACCATGTTATGAGTAACCCATGGGAAACCCGCCCCATACGGATATTCTCCATACCCGCCCGGCCCCAATTCATCTGGGTAACGGGGCAGGTATGAGTATGATTTTTTTATGAACGGAGCAGTGACCGGGATCGGCATACCCGCCCCATGGCCATCCTACTCCCCTCTCTGCCTAGGGTTTTTAACATGATTGTAATTCTGAAACATGAACAATTATGGTTTGGCACGGCCTCCATGTACGATTTATTAGTCACATCACATCATATTAATAGTATGTCTAGTATGATGGGTCCCTCTTATGTCTGAATCGTAGGACGACAACAGTATCTCTTTTTAGGATTCTTCTTCTTGAAGTCTCTCTTTTCCTCGTTTTCTACGCCATTGCATCTGGGTTACACGGACGCTCCATTTCTTGAGCCGTGTCCGTGTCCGATTCGCGACGGACACGTGACGTGCGTGGGACACTGACATGACGAGTATCCGACGCACAAATTTGTGCATCTTGCGCGCATCTGGTTTGGACGCACGGATGACGCGTGTCCGACGCATTTTTTTTATTCATTTTCATATAAACTTTTTCCTTTATTTTACTATTATTAACCAAATGAAGAAAGACAAACATTTAGATCAATAATTTAGGTCTTTATTAGGATATTGTAATTGGAAATGATATCACGTATACCCTTACTTGGACATGTGTTGATCTAAGAATGCATTTTGATTGTGCTATGCATTTAATAGTGACTGATTATTTGACATTCAACGTGTATAAACAAACAATATCTTCTTTTCTTTTGAAATTTATAAATATGTAACATCATTTTCTAATTTTTAGGGTCGAAATACTTGATTTTGTTGTATAAATACATGATTATATATATAAATAACATATATATATATATATACGTGTCTGCGTCCTAGTTTTTTGCCAATTTTATAGTATCTGCGTCAGCGTCAGCGTCGTGTCGTGTCCGCGTCTACGCGTCCGCATCCGTGCAACCCAGCATTGCATGCATCTTCAAATTTTTCTTTAGGAGTAGGACTGACTGACATCACAGAATTGTCAAAGGATCATTTTACGATGAACATTTCATTTCACCTCGTGCTCAATTAGTACCACTTTGCTGTGACCGCATGAGTAGAGTACATGAACATACGTATTCCTAATTGCTACTCCCTTCGTTCTTAAATAATAGGCTGTTTCACGTGTAATTTATATATGAAACCAGCCTATTATTTAAGAACGGAGGGAGTAAATGTTTTCTCCGAAAATTAGTTAAAGGATTCCAAAGAGTGTACCGACTTATATTTCTATAATACAAAACAAAGCTAGGCTAAGTTTGCCTGCCGAGTGGGTGGCTCTAATTTGTCCGTGGGAAAGATAAATCAAGGGTCGTGGGTTCTCCCCGCCACACCCTAAAGTCTACGTGGTGTTCATTCCAATATTATGAATTAAAAATGAATACTCAAATTAAGATATGGAATTTCAAAATTATAACGGGAGGTTGATGACCTATTGTGTCATAAGAGTGGCTCTAACCATTGTTCCACCTTGGTTGGAATTGATAGAAAAGATAAATCAATAGTGGTTGTTTGTTCAACTTCAATATTAATTAGTATAAGGTATAAGTGATTTGTCTGAAGATAAATCTATGGTTATGGTTTGTTCAACTTAAATATTAATTAGTATAAGTGTTTTATTAATTGAGGTTTCATTAATTTCTCATGATAAATGATTTATTAATTTATCATCATAAATATCCCTAAATTAATATTAATACATATCTCCATCAATAAATAATAATTTTGACAAAAATTATTTCAATAGATATTAGTGGTGGTGGTGGTAGTAGAGGAAGAAGTAAGTGGTGGAAGCGGTGGAAGGTGTTACTAAGTGGTGGAGACGGTAACATTAGTTTTGGTGGAAGAAATAGTGGTGCTGGATGGTTTTAATGGCGGTGGTATTGGTTTTTTCTTTTTGAATCAAAAATAATAATTTTTTTTACATGACGGGTAACATTGTATTGTGAAAAGTATAGTTGGTTGTTTTTGACACGATCAAAAAAGGCGGGTAACAAATACTTTTGGGATGATACCAAATCATATAAGACAAAATGGTTGTTTTTGGTACCACTGCTATCTTTGGTAACCTTTCGTACGCATGATTTTAAATTATTAACAAAAAACATATAGTTGAATAAATTAATTGTGACCTAAGTTTGTTAAATCTAAACTTTATACATGGCGTGTGGGATCAAAAGTTATAAGTGTGCCAAATATTCTACGAGGGATGGAAATTTAAAATGGTGGTGGTGGGAAATAAGAGATATCACGGTGGTTTGTAGTCACGGGTTGATGAGTAGTAATTGATTATGTTAATTTATGTGCTGCTACAAAGGATAACACTATAAATTAGAAATGTGGTTGATCGTCTTAATGCTAATATAAACTCTCAAGTTAAAATACATGAAAATTAAGAAGAACAAAAAAACATTTGGATGTCACGTTATATAATAAATAACACTAAAAACTACATATTTAGTATCAAGGTTTCTCCGCCCAATAGATAAATCTAAGGTTGTATTGAGATCCCGTAAGGTGAGGGCGAGTTGGTTTTGGATTTCACGAATGATAATGAATATAATGAAACGCTCCTCTCGGTTTCTCCAATGAAAGCCCGAAACCTTCTAAAAAAAATAATCAATCGAACAACACTTAGATGGAACGCATCACCACCAGTGTAAACTTCTCGAATTGCTACATATCCGGTGAAATATCTACAAATTAATCTGGTGATTTCTTCCTACCGTGGTTTTTAATGAGGCATGCAATTAAATCTCTAATAGTGATTTTAAAGGTATTTAATAATTACAAAATTCTCTTATAAGTTTTGTTTAGGCAAGTATTGATTTAACTTGGGTTCTTTTACATTTTTGTGTTAAGTTGATGACTTTTTAATTTGAATACATGTTTGGTTAACAAACTTTGATACATATAGGGTATTTTCTTTGTAGAATTGATGTTAGTCTTTCATTTTTTAAGTTAGCACTTTGTTTCGATCCCGTATTTGTAGACATTATTTGACTAATGTTGGGGTATTTGTTTAATCTCAAGGCCGATTAAACCCAATGTGTGTTGTATACATTGAAGGCGACGAGAAGTTTGTGTCAATCTACCTTGAAACTAATAATTTTTTTCGGAAGGTTAGTTGAATTTATGTAGATACAAATATCAAAATGACTATGCTCTTTAAAACTCCAAATTACTTGAGTAACACTAGATGTGAGAACGTCATTCATGCACTACTTAGCATAGTTGGTGTGAAATCTTTTATCCACGAATTTCTTCAATTTTATGTTATCAATATGATTGAGAAAGAATCTTACACATGTTTTGATTTACTATTATAAGTTTATTTTTTCAACTCACGTGTGTATATCTCGACCTTCCAATAGCCAAAGGGTTCTTCATTTTTATAACTCTCACATTTGCAAAAAATAAATAAATAATGTTTATCTATAGTAGGAAAAAGAATATTTCATAGATATGTATGGCACGGGCCATGATGTTGGTTCATTTTTAATATATCGTATAATTTGTGTCCAGGAATACTTATTTACTCTTATGATTTAATATGTGTTTGTCATAAAAATAGTTGGGATTTTCCTCTCTTTTTTACTTTGTTTTTTCCTTTAATATTTTACCTTGGGAGATTTGCTCAAACGAAAGAAATATAATCTTAACTTTGGACACTTTTTTATTTAGGTTCATTGCTTATAATGAGATAATGCTCTACATGAACATGGAAGTTATCAAATGAGATACGCAAGTATTGATTTAACTTGGTTCTTTTACATTTTTGTGTTAAGTTTATGACTTTTAATTTGAATACATGTTTGGTTAACAAACTTTGATACATATAGGTATTTTCTTTGTAGAGCGATGTTAGTCTTTCATTTTTCCAGTTAGCACTTTGTTTCGATCCGTATTTGTAGACATTATTTGACTAATGTTGGGGTATTTGTTTAATCTCAAGGACGATTAAACCCAATGTGTGTTGTATACATTGAAGGCGACAGTTTGTGTCGGCTCTACCTTGAAACTAATAATTTTTTTCGGAAGGTTAGTTGAATTTATGTAGATACAAATATCAAAATGACTATGCTCTTTAAAACTCCAAATTACTTGAGTAACACTAGATGTGAGAACGTCATTCATGCAATCGCTTAGCATAGTTGGTGTGAAATCTTTTTTTATCCACGAATTTCTTCAATTTTATGTTATCAATATGATTGAGAAAGAATCTTTCACATGTTTTGATTTACTATTATAAGTTTATTTTTTTCAACTCACGTGTGTATATCTCAGCCTTCCAATAGCCAAGGGTTCTTCATTTTTATAACTCTCACATTTGCAAAAATAAATAAATAATGTTTATCTATAGTAGGAAAAATATTATGGGTTTTTTGCTTCACTCCTTAGAGCCTTAGTTATCAATAATTTCGGAAAAAATGTATTCATAAACATCATGGAGTTGGATTGGCGTTTAGGTATATATCTTTGTTAGATGAAATATTCTTTTTGAAGTTTGAAATTATGGTATGATGGAACAATAAATGGGGTAAAATTTTATTTCATCGTATTTTTTATTTTATTTTCATGTTGGCACAACATTATTACTCAGATCCAGATAATAAATTGGAATAACATGCTTAAGTAAAAAATAAAAAGATCGTGTAACCCATTTTGTTTCCCAAAACCTATTTGAATATCAAAATAATTACTCACGAATAAAATGAAGCAAGAGGAATGTGAACAATATCGTATTAGAGACAAAACATCCCGTGCCGTTACGGCACGGGTTAAGATCTAGTCAATATACAAAATATAAAAGATTATTAGTCTTTATTAATAAATATTGATATATATAACCTGGCGAGATTGGGGTATACCCAAATTTAAATGGACATGTGCCCTTACTGAGGGGAGGTCAAAATAGGATGAAGTTACTTTAGTATACCTGCACTAATTAACCTAAAATTAAACCCTAAACTTAAAAACAAAAAAAAAAAAACGTTTAATCTTCTTTTAATCTATCTTCTCTAATCTCTCTCCTCTTCTCCTTCCTTCATCTTATTCCATTAACCAAAAATTTCAATTTTGATATTCTACCAAAAATGGTTCGATCCAGTAGCAAGAGAAATTCAACGGGTAACATGAGAAGATCCAAATCAGAGGGAAAAGGTAAGGAGAAAGTTGGAACTAGCAAACCCAAAAATCCAATCCCCGAGAATGTTGAAAAAACCCTCCACCGGTGAAAAGAAGACTGTAAGTGATTTCTAAACTCAATACATTATTCTTATGTGTTATATAATTTTATATTAGGTTTGAAATCGAACATTATGATTTTCGGGGTTTTTGGCTGGGCAAGGTCGATAATTTGAAACCATGCCGATTGTTGTTTGTTTTAAAGCCTTAGGCATGGTATCGGGATGAATAACCTGCCGACTTTTCATAGTTAAACCATGGCGACTGTTAGACAATACCGTGGCCGGCATGGTATATTAACAAACCATGCCGACTTACATCTAGTCGGCATTGTTTTAGACTTGTACCATGCCGAATTTATGTCACAGAAACTTGATTTTCATTAGTTAAGTGTCGGCATCTTTCTTGTATAAGACCATGCCGACTTTCTATTTGTCGGCGTGGTTGATGATTACAACCCCTCTGACTATTGTTTGGTCGGCATTGTTTAGATTCTAGACCCTGCCGGTTGTATTACCAGAACCATGTTTCAATGTTTAGAAATTTCATATCTCTTATTTGTGTATTGTTTAGGTTCCCAGAGGCAAAAATAGAAGATACCCCTGGTCTTGTTAACAATGCAGAAGAGTTATTACAATTTATTGATGCAATTTATCCCAATTTATAGAAGATCCTAAAGATGAAACTGAGAAGAATTTCCCTGTAAGAAAGTTACTTCTGATGGGTAAGGAAGATCCTGAAGAATTTTTAAGGTTTATGGATAGTCCTAGCAATCCCCTCAACTATGAATAATGCACATCATCAAATGAGGAAAAAGAGGAGGTTGATCCAAGGGTTTTTTTTTTCAGGGCATGTGACTTTTCTGGAGTGAACCCCTATTACAATGAGGCCGGTGATTACATAGGTCCAGATAAGGGAAAAACAAAAGCTGATGCTGCTGAAAAAGCTAGTGATGGTAAAAAAGCTAGTGATGTGGAGGAGGATAACAACAACAAGAATGATCCATGAAATTTTTAAATTTTATTATGTTTCACTTGTTTTAGAAACTTAGATTGTGGTTTTAACTATTACCTTATGTTTTGAACTGTTAGTTGTTGGTTTTAGACTTGTTAAACTTATGTTAATTTTCAGTTGCTTTAGAAGTTATTCTTTTTTGTGCAGTTTTAGACAATTTTTCATGTTTTACTGAGTCGGCATGGTGTGTAAACTATACCTTGTCGACCATACTAGGCTTTATATGCCACAATGCTATCAGGGAGTGGTGGTCGGCATGGTTTGAAATCTCGACCTTGCCGACTTAAATGTTAGTTGCACTTTTTAGGTACAAAGTACAACCCATTGAATGCTCAACGACTAGAAATTTCAAAATCAAGATATTAGGTGTGTTGTTATTATAAAAGCATTCTCAACTTCATCTTCAACCTTGCATAAAGAATGGAAGTTTCAAGTGCAACACAACCAAATATTTATAGTCTTTGTACACTAAGTGGTCATTTTGCAAACGATTGTCCCTTTGAAGGAAGAAAATGCACTATTGAAGGTTGTAAGGGATTTTTATTTCTCATGAAAGCTGCAGTAGGAGATGTATATCAGCCTTATGCTTCAAAATTCACTTGCTGTGGGTTTTTCTATTGGATAGATGAGCACCTAGCTCCGCATGAAGATGAAGTTGCTAAAATCAACCTTCTACCATGCACAGATCCATGTTGCGATGGTAAGATGAAGCTAATTACCTCTCCTTTAGAAATTGTGTACCGGAAAAAGATATTATCTATGTCCCAAATGTGTTAGGGTTAAGTTTTTAACGTTTGTATGCTTTAATTAAGGTTTGTATGCTCTAATTAAGTTTTTAAGGTTTGTATTCGATGTATAGTCGGCATTGTACGAAATTAAAAGCGTGTCAGCTGCTTAACAGTCGGCACTTAACAGTTTACAAACCATGCAAGTGAATGTATAGTCGGCAGGGTTCTCCTAATACACCCTGCCGACTATAATGTATGAGAACATCCGGGAACAAGGTTTTTTTTTTTTTTTTTTTTTTTTTTGATCGACATGGTTATCCTCATAAACCATGCCAGCGGATGTATAGTCGGCAAGGTTCTCCTAATACACCATGCCAACTATAATGTATGAGAACATCCCGGAACAAGATTTTTTTTCTGTTCTTATCGGCATGGTTATCCTCATAAACCATGCCGAGCCACAAAAACGCCGGCAACCCGACGTAACCAAGACCTTGCCGACCACAGGACGGTGGCCTTGTAGGAGGAAACAACCTTGCCGATCGTCCCAAGACTTTTTCCTATCTTTGTCATGCGGTGTAGCTAAGCTTGATGAATTTATAACATGCCGACCTTGGGACGGTCGGCATGGTCGTGTGATAAATACATTGCCGACCAAAGTAGTATACACAAAAAAAAAACCACATCCATTTGATTCACTTGTAGTACTCCAAAGTACATTACACAAAACACGAATGCGATTACAAAAGTACTCCAAAAGATTCTTTAGTTCCTAACCATAATCAATCATCACTCAAATATATTGGAGGAGTTCATTCAAATATATTGAACCTCCTTTAGTCAAATTTATGGGGCATTCCATAGACTCATCTAAATCATTCCAATGGTGCATGTTGTCCTCATAAAGTTTCATCCATTCCTTGCTCTTGTTGATTATAAACTTTTCCCAAAAACCAAACCTACAAAGAGGAGGTAATGAACATTCCTTGTTGAGTTGTAGACCAATAAAATGATTATTATCCACCAAAGCCACAACAATTCTTCTATGCTTGAGTTGTTCTACACAAACCCCATTTTTCGGTGCAAATGCTACACTTAGTCCTTTACTAAAAAAATGTACCACGCATGACCACATATCCGCGAATAGATAGCCACACTCCGACATTCTCAACCAATGCTCCCATTTGACCGGTTCATTTCCCTCCGGGCCTTTAACACTCTTTAGCAAATCTTTAAAAGTCATTTCTTTATCCTCCATGAAACCTTCTAGTATCACTGAGATATAAAACTCCTTGTCTTTTTCTAGTCGGGTGGCCATCTTCTTTCTTATGTATTGACATTGGGTGAGATTCTCCTCGACCGCTCCACCTAGGTGTCCCAATTGTTGAGAGGCAACGTGAAACGCACAACTTTCATCCTTTGGGACGTCGTCGGTACCAATAATGAACTCTTGAATAATTTGAGGGAGTTGTACGCGATACTCTTCCAATACCGGTTTTACTTCCTTCATCGGACGACCTCTTTTCTTCACAACATCTCCTTGACTTGCTTGACTCTCAAGAAGTGGAGTTCCATTTGGATTCAAGTTTGAAACGATTGGTGTAGTTGTTTCTTTGCTCGGCCGATCCATTTTGTTTACAACACTTGCTTGACTCTCAAGAGGTGGAGTGTTATTTGGATTCAAGTTTGGTCCTGTTGGTTTAGTTGTTTCTTTCCTTGGACGACCTATTTTCTTTTTATCCGACTTCTCTTTGTATTGCGCCTCGGTATACTCATATCCGGATGGATCGCATTTTGTACTCAAATACTCTTTAATTTATTCCCTTTCTTCCACCCTTGTCTTTTTGGTAGGTGGTTTACCACAAGGATCTTGTTTCTCCGGTTCTTCAAGTTCTTCCATAAAAGGGTAAACAATCGGCATCAACTTGTGCTTCATAGTTTGTTTTTCCAACCTATTCAACTTGGGGTACTTTACGAGGATTATTCTCCCAAGTTCCATGTCGCCAAACTCTTCACCGGGATCTTATCTTGGAGGCGGTTTGAAAGATAGTTGCTTCCAATAAGGATCGATATCTTCAAGAGGAATGGGAGTTTTATACCTACCAAGCATATGACGACATGGAAGTCCGATAGCCTTCATTATCCTACACTTACAAGGAGTGTAGGCTTGTCATATTTTGATACAACTTGAGATGTTTCATCATAAAACGTATTGCCCAATGATACGTTGCAATGTATACCAACAAGCAACCAATTATCCTCCTTAAACTCCCTCAACTTCGGGAAGCTACTTTCTTGGAATTGTTTTTTTATCTTGTTGATATCATCATTAGTGTACTCATGGATAGCATGTTGCACCGTCACAATACCATTTTGACTTGTGAAAAGTAGACCTTTTAGTCTACCATGAGCTTGCTCTACCATACTTGGGGATTCAAGTTTGAAATGTTTATAGTCGTAAGTAAAAGAATACACAAGCCTCTCTTTGTGTGGCCTCAACCATTGTTTCTTGCAATATTCCACTACTTTGGGGTAATTAGTCCCCCAATCATCCTCGAACTCCTTCAAGTTTATCTCATATCTTGCAACACTCATCGACCAAACCACCTTATCCCACGCTTTCATGAATAACCCAAACTTGATCTCGCCTTCTTTCCATTCTTCCCCTTCTTTCTTCTTCTCTTTCTCCCTCTCCTGTTTAGTTAGTTTACTAAGACGTTCACCTTCCTCCTTTTCATGTTTAGTGCCTTTCTTTGCCTTTGGCTTTTGGATATTATTCCTACAATTCTTTCTAAGATTGCATTGTATATGCCAAGTGCAAAGTAAACTTTGTGCATTGGGAAAAACTATCCTCACGACATTCATTATAGCGTGCTCATTGTCGGTCACTATAACCCCAGGAGTCACGTCTTCGTGGTAGAGAAGCTTCAAAGTTTCAATGCCCAAATATAGCTATCATCCTTCTCACGATCCATAAAACACCATGCCACCGTGAATAATTGCTTATCCGAGGTTTGTCCTACAATGTCCAACAGAGGCATGTTGTACCTATTCGTCTTATAAGTACAATCCATGAACAAAACTTGGTAAAAGCAATGCGCCAATTGAATCATATCGGGATGCGCAAGAAAAAAATAATCCACCTTCCCCTCCGATGACTCATGGTGTCTTACCGTGTAGTTGTATTTGTGTACTAACCATTGTGATTCTTCCATGACCTTTCTTCCATCCCATTCAATTATTTTGATAGTTTCCTTGGCCGCATAAATTGTATACAATGAAGAAAGGTTATCCCGGTCGTCCCTCTTGAACTTACTAAGGAGCTTTCTTGGTTTAATTCCCCACTTGTTGAACTTTGCGGTTTCAACTTGGAAACTTGACAATGCCCAACAACAGCTTTCCAAATCTTTATGGTTATGCCAACCAACATCAACTCTACTCATTCTCCACACGTTATCGGTTTATTTGTTCCTCCAAAATATAATCTTGAATGGGCATCCACACTTCTTTGACTTCGTCTTGTACACCCTAGTCGTCTTCTTATCATACACATAACCCTTTATCTTGTGACTTACGTCCGGCGACCCATAACACTCGCATACCATTTCAAACCGCGTATCTTTTTGTTGGGTATTTTTGACTAGAACGCACATCTTCTCTTTTGCTTTCTCAACAATCCAATTGACCGCATCATTTTTATCCTCCCATTCCAAATCATTAACATAATGTGCGGAAGTATCAGGACCCCTAACATTATGAGCTTGAGGATGATCCGTGATCGGTACCAATGCAACAATCTACAAAGCAACACAAGTTAGTTGATATGTACTACAACAGTCGACGGGGTCGATATATAAAACAGTGTCGGCTATATAATCGCCGACTTGGTCGAAGAAAAAAAGAGAGCCAACCAAACAACAATCGGCAGGGTCGACGAACAAGAACAATGCCGACTTAAGCATGTTTCAAAATTGTTTTATGCTACAAAAATCTTGTAGTCGGCAGGGTATTTATATAACACCATGCCGGCAAAGATACATCCGGCTTGGTTGAAAAATAAAACAGTGCCGACCATGCTATAGTCGGCAGGGTCTACGTACCAGTACAATGCCGGCCTAAACATGTTTCCAAACACGACTTCTGTGTTGCAAAAAAAAAATTTAGTCGGCATGGTTTATATTTTCGACCTTGCCGACTAGAATACTTCTCATGAAAAGTCGGAGCGTTGGGTAATATATACCATCTTGGCTTATACGGTCGGCATGATTGACAATCATCGACCCGCCAACCCCGTGCGGTAAAAGTGAAAAAAAAAAAAAAACCAAAATCCATCATTTACGTGGAAAAATCACAATCTTTCCAATTATTTCCAAAACCTCCTCTACTACTTCATACTCTTTCCTACTCTCAATTATTTCCAAACCCAGTCATATAAATAAACCAACTAATCTAACTAATTTAACTAATCTAATCATTTTAATTAAAAGTGTTAATCATTACATGGGAAATTTTGCCATTTAGAAAATACAAGGATAAGGGGTGGCTTCTTTTACTTCATAATGACCTAGATTTTGTCTTATTGGGTATGTCCCAATTAGTTTGGGTATACCCCAATCAAGCCGGGATATATAACTTGGTTTCTATTAATAATTATCAGTGGCGGAGCCAGACTTTGTGAATGAGGGGGACTTAAAAAAAAGTATAAAATGTGTACTAGGTGGGCTAAATTTTTAAAACTATGTGGACTAGATGCAAAATCTATTATAAATTCAAGGGCTTTTTCATAGTTTTGTCGATTTTAGGGGATAGAGCCAAGGTTAATCAACCCTCCGCCACTAATAATTATCAATACCTAGGAATACACGCTTCTTTTCACTGCAGAGGTAAGGGTTTGAATTCCGCAATTTTCAAAAGCAAGTCCAATTCAAGGAATTTGGATGTATTCTAGGAACCACTAGTCTAGGATATTAACAACAACATAAAAAACACGGATGCGACACAAAAGAATGTGTATCATTATCTAAATAATGAAGGTCTCTCGAACCTATTATGGACAAGCAATTATCCAGACCGAGAAGAATGTAACCCTAATCAGGGACTCATTCCACCCCACAATAAGTGATTTAGTTCAAGTTTATACAATCTTAAGAGCATCTCCGACAGAAGATGAAAAATTTATTTTCTCATAACACATATTTAGAGCTTTATTTAAATTAAATTCATCTCCAACCAAGACGCTACACAAAGTACAAGGGGGTACCAAAATAATACAAAAGTTTTGAGAAAGTCTTTTCTAGATTTTTGGAATGACCTTTATGTCATCTTTTTAATTATTATTTTATAAATAATTTTTCGAAAACAATGGAAAAAAAAGGAAATCATTTTTATTCTTTATCCGCAAATCAAATCTTAAAAATAAGACCATATCATTGGAGATAGTTCATGAGCAAAACATTCTTATTTTTTTTGCCACATATTTAAAATTCCATAAATAAAAGTCTAAATAAGACCTCCATGTAAGTTTTTTAGCACCCACTGATGGAGATGCTCTAACGAGCAAAATGTTTTTTGCCACATATACAAAATTCCACAAATAAGGGTCTAACTTAGACCTCCACATAGGATTTTTAGCACCCTGCGTTGGAAATTAATGCTCTTAGGCAAGGAGATGACAATAGTATTTTTAAGTATTATTTTCAATTATACACTCATGAATAATAATTGGTAAAATTTAAAAATAATCTTCGTTTGTACCATGAGTAAAAAATACCACATATTGGGCCGAATATTGCTGGACCACTTTGTTCACCGCTATCATCCAAGCCCGCTAACCCATCAACCGAGGCAGCCCACCAGCCTGCCCTGTATTACATAAATTCAATTACCGGTCAATGGCCAAAGTCAATGCCCTGTCAATGGTCAAAGTCAACCGTTGGTCAACTGTCAAAGTCGGGTTGCACGTCGCACGTCCAGTAAATTTTCAGTCTTGTTGCCAGCAGTGCTTCTAACCAATTTCCAGCCAAGTTCTCTGCCGCATTGCCAACCAGTTTCTAGCCATGCTGCCAGATATGCTGCTAATTAGTTTCTAGCCATGTTGCCAGATGCGCTGTCAGCCAGCTGACCGGTTGTCAGTCGACACAAATATAAATTACACTTTCTTACTACTCAAAATATAAATATAACAAGGGCAAGAAAGGATCGTTCCCATAGAGAGGTCTTGGTTGTCAATATGTTATGGTTTCTATATAAAACAAAGGATTTTAAGTTTGTTGTGTAAATAAAAATAAACGAAAAGCAAATAAAGTACGCAAATCAAGGATGTGAAAATATTGGATAAAGGTTTCATCTTCAATTGTAAACAAGTTTATGAATATATGAATAGAATTCGTATTTAATCTCTCTATCATCAAAATCCATAGAATACCTTATTGCAAGAATACTCCGTAAATTATTAAGTCATCAACACACACATTAGAGCTGCGTATGTGAATTCTACCTAAAGAATAACCTCACGCCTTGCGCTAATCAAGTTCAATTCCTAGGAGTATTAAGTTTCAGAAATAAGCTAATCAATGCAATTGTAATACATTGCGCAAACAATTCGAACAAAGGTCAATTTCTACATATGACTACGAGGATGTATCACTACAACCTAGAATCATATCATGCTACTCGTATTCAAGGTTATCGCTTGATGAAAAACCCTAAAATAGCTATAGATATGGATGTGAGTTCAATCAATTCTAGACTTAAATAAACAAACATTCAATCATATTGCAATACATCAATCATGCAATTATTATAACCCGTAGAAATCAAACGATAATATTGAGAGAAAACTAATTCATAAAAATCATAACTTGGTTGCAAAATCCAACTACATCTTCAACCAATAATAAAAACTTAGTTACTCATGGCATAGGAAATCATCATAGAAAGCAAAGAAGAATTATCATGTGAAACCCTAGACAACAAGTAGAAGTCTCCCCTAATGGAGATATATCTAGGTTTGAGAAAGACTTTTCTATTTATATGTTTCTTCAATTCCAAAAGGATACTCTTTCCAAATTTAGATCAAATCTTCTCAAAACCCATCTCCAAGTGGTCCACCAAGCCCATGTGTGAAAATAAGTCTCTGGAAATTTTGGGTCCAAAACGGGTCGCCGGATTGCCGACGTCATCACAGGAATGGGTGGCCGAATCCGCCACCGAGAAAATTATCTCCGACCATTGAATCATCAAATCACACGAAAGTGCATACTCCCAAAGCAGCTCAAATCTACTCCTCCAAGTTCAAACATTCACTAGAATCATCCAACTCAAGTCTTTATTTCTTGTGGAAACGTACCCAAAAGCGCGAACCGTAGCTCATATATGCCGCGGTCGAGTCATGCATCCAACACATACCCCCTTCGTGATTCACTGAAATATTATGATCCCCACTTTCGGTTCCAAAATTCGGCACCCTGAACTAGTACCACGGCCTTGCCATTCTTGCTCCGTTTTCGCACTGTTTCTGCAGCTCTCATTCCATCCATCAGTTCTCCCCTGTGTAATTCTTCATCTGCTTTTGTTGCTATCAATTTCACTGCCGTTACCAGCCTAAGCTGCTTCTCTTCTCTTCCTCGGCTCATTGCCACAATCAATCCCATTAGCTTCACAACCAACGTCACAAATTTGCCATTGTAACACTGCCTCAATTTCACATGTTGAGCAACAACACTTCCTCCTGTTCTTCCTTTTCACCAACAATGCATCACGCTCCATCTCCAATTTCGATTTCTGCAGCTCATACCTTGACTCAAACTCCACGATATTCTTCATATTCTCAATTCAGGCAATTCTGCAAATCTCTGCACTTCAGTTCATGTCACAATGCAATGTGTGGCAAGATCGAATTCCTCTTTGATCCACCGCAACCCACCGAATTTGAGCTACTCGTAACTCTGTTCTTCTCGGCTTAAAGTCATCATCCGCAATCGCTGCGCTTAACTGCAATTCGGCTCAAACCGTTGCTGCGTGTCCAATTCCAAATTTGTAGTTTCCAATTACAGCTGCTCTGCAAAATCTAATGCTGCTCAAAATGGCAGCACCAGCAGCACATAACCACCCTTCATATCACCAAGACTATCTCAGCCAACTGAACCTGCTCTTCAGAATATTCACTCCCATACAGATTCATGCCTCTCCGCACAATACACTCGAGCACCAACCCATCTTCATTCTTTGTTCTCTCGCAATTCACCGGAAATTTCGGCTTCTTTGCCTCCATAACCCGATGGCAAGACAAAGACATTATGAACATCCGCATCATTTCTCGCTCCCTGCAATTCAACTCGAATCCTAACTCCAGGTCCATGCCATTGACACTAACAACACCAGCTCATCTTCAGTTTCATTATCATTCTCTCTGACTCAACCTTCAACTCATCGTCACCAGCATCAATGACCAACCATCGATCCCTGCAAGCTTTATATCTTCTAGTCGTTCAGGCATTTACACAAATGCCTTGTCTGCGTTTTGCTAATGATGGAGATACAACACTGAGGTTGATCTCCAAGCCATTCTATACCTCATTCCCTGCGATTACACAATTGTGACACAAACCCATTCAACCATTTCTTCCAGGACTTGAGCTTATCTCATTCATTGCCGATACTGCCACGAACAACCATTCGAACCTCAAAACCCATTTTTGGCTCTTGCATCTGTATTTCTCCCATTCATTACTCAATACAAACTAAACCTAATGTTTGTTTCCTTGATGAATTCGGTCCTCCCTTAAAAACACTCAACCAGACTTGAGCTTGCCGGCCTGAACTTTTGGTTGCGGCTCTTGGTTCCGGTTACGAACCAAGATGAAACGGGTGTAACATTTGACCTAGCTTTTAGTTATAAAGGAGTGGGTGCCCCTTAACGAACCGTGAGCTTTGTCTTTAGCAGTTCAGCCGACCAAGTTACCCCTTATCCTCAGCTAGGCTCTCAATAGCACTTCCCTTTTAACCAAAATCTGGCCACCCCTAACATGTGGCTGGGCTCCCATTAGTATTAGTCGATGAAATAACCGGTTTACCATATTAGTCTTCCAAGTTCTTCTTTTGCCCATAACTTCTTCATACGAGCTCTGAATGACTCCGTTCTTTCGCCATTGTCTTCATCTTCTCGTCCTCTACACAATGAAAGGTAGAAATCTTGTATTTGAACGAGTTCCACTGGGTCTTTGGCCCTTCTTCACTTGTGACTTCACTTTTGTAGCAATTTCCACTTCTTTTTGCTCCAAATGACTCCATTGCACCTAATAAACTCAAAAGTAAACATAAGATACATAATTTACAAGAAAACTCGCAAAGAAAGCATAAATACTAGATATTAAATACGGTGTATTCTACACCTATCACCAGCCTCCATCCAAACTGTCAGCCCACTTTGCCTGTCAACCATCAATCCAGTCTGCCAGCATGCAGGATGCATTCAAAGAAAGTTTCATGCGAATTAATTCAGGAGGTATGCAATGACAGTTTCATGCAGAATTTAACATGGAGGCATGAATGAGCAGTTTTATGCAGAATTAAACATGGAGGCATGAATGAGCAGTATCATGCAGAATTAAACAGGGAGGCATGAATAAGCAGTTAATGTCATTTAAGTTTATATTGTAATTAGGTATTCAATTGTATAAATAATGAGAATGTAATTCTGAACAAGGAGGAATGAGAAAGGGAGAAAAAAATGGATCTGTAATTCTATTATCAATAAAACACCACTCCCCAAGGGGATTCACCAGTGGATGTAGGCAAACCATGCGGAACCACGTAAAACCTGTGTCTCTTTTATCTGTTCTTTAATTCGTCTCCAACCCTAAATACACACCTCAATCCTGTTTTTTGCCCAAAAGTAATTTTGGGTACAAACATTGGCACCGACTAAGGGGATTACGAGAAAAATGATCGTGTTTTCCCATTGAGAAAAGTAGTTCTGAAAGCTTCAAAATCAGATTCGTGAGAAAGCAGTTTGGATGGCGTCAAAAATCACTACTATGATCCAAATGATCGCAGTGCTCTTTGTAGACCATATAATCACGATTCTTTACTTGATCGAGGCGATCGCAACAACGCAATCTAGATTCGCGGTTCGAGATTTGCGAAACTATTACCTTCGGAAACCACAAAAGCGCATTATTACAAAGACCGATAAACCGCTCCCAAGACGTTCGGTCCACAATAAAAGATGGCGTAAAAATATCATCGAAGTTTTTTCAGTATATTCGATCCACAACATGATTGGGTCCAGTTTTGATTTCAGTCGCTGCAGTCCAGCTTCACAGTCGGAAGCTACTAAAATTGACTCACTGCAAAGATCGCTAAAACTGTTGGCAGGATGTTCGATCCACAACATGTTCAAGTCCAAGTTTGTCTAGTTGCCCGCATATCTATGCGCTTGCAAACCCTAGGGAAAACTTCCAGAAAAGTATCACAAAAGTTTCTTGAGAATGACCACAAAGACTTCTCAAATAACCGTTACAGAAAACTATTGCAGAAAGTTCAAGGAGAAAAGACAACAGTTGCTTAAACTGTTACACCAACCGTTGCAAGAAGCCGTTAAAGGAATAGACAACAGTTCCGAAAACTTGTCACAAAAAGTCCGAAGGAAAAGACGACATTTCTGAGAAAGCGTCGCGTAAAGTTTCAAATAAAAAAAAAGGCGGTAAACGCCGGCGGCAGATCACGTTCACCCACTTCGACAGTTTTTTCACCCACTTTAGAGGCGCAATTAACCCACATCAAATTTCGGTTGACCCACGTCAACAATTCAGTTCACCCACGTTAAGGTCTTCATCACCTACTTCAACATCAGCAGAGCGCCACGTCATCATACCACATCATCTCTCCAAGTCAGCAAATTATCCCAACAAAGTGCCACATCAGCGTGCCACGTCTGCACCAAAACCCCACGTAGCGTGCGACGTCAACACAGGATGGGTCATAAAAGCTTGCCATGTTAGCAACTCTACACTAGTCAACGTATGCTACGTTAGCAAAACTGACCCACCAGTGACTGCCACATCATCCCATTGTCCCAGTCAGCATGCCACATCAGCATGTCATGTCATCGGTATCCACTATTTAGCGGCTGCCACATCAACAGACCACGTCAGCGGTAATGTCCAGTTATCGACTGCCACGTCAACAACAATAACCCGGTCATTTGATGCCACATCATCAAGACGTCGGCAATCTATCGGAAGAAGAATATTCCAGTCAAGTTATGACGCCAGTCAAGATATTCCAAGCATATTCTTGTACCGTTGTAACGCCGTCATCTAAACCTAGCGCCGTCAGAATATTAGTTGATGACATCAGCATGACGTCATCAACAGATCACCCTCTCCAACACCGGTCGTCTTCTCCGGCGCAGGTACAATAGCAGTGCCGGCGGCGATCTTTTACTCCGCGGTTGCGATGCGGTTTGCGGAAGCCATTGTTGGCAGCCGAATAGGGCCAGGTGGCTTGTCGGGCGGCTTTACCCGGCGGCCATAGTCGGTGGCGATTGCGGTGGCCGGTGGTTCTCTTCGGTGTGTCACGAAGCAACGTAATCTAGTAGCCCCGATTCGGCGTATCGAGGTTGTAGTTTACTCCATGGTCCTTGGTTATTTCCACCGCGACATCAAACTTGTGGATTTTTCGGCCCACGTAGTTGGACCGAACCGGCTCAGCAAGTCCTTGCCGAGTTAAGCTATTGGCTCGGTGGATTTTACATCCCCAGTACAGTTGTCTTGAGGATTTTTCGGCTCCGCTTTGTGGGCTTAGCCAACTACACCTATTTTTGGGCTTGGTCATTGTTCTTGTTTCTTTGATATCTCCTTCATATGACGTCCGAATTGGATAATTCTTGGCTCGTTGCGATCATATTTCAGTATCCTACATCATGAAGCTCGTGGCGATCGCATGTCAATTTCCAAAATCATAAGGTGGAATTTTCAACGATTGGAAAAAAATTATTTTTTGAGATTGGAGTGGCAACATAAAAAAGGACGCACTCAACGTTTGTGAATGTTTTTGTGTCGATTTTTATCCAAAAATTGCTCATGTGAAAATTACGTGAGCGCTAATACAACTGCTACAGTCCATTTGATCGAACTACTGTAGTCCAGTTTCTCAGCAACAACTGCAGTCCATTTGATCGAACTGCCGCAGTCCTTTTTCGTATAACTACTACAGTCCAGTTGATCGAACTGCTGTAGTCCAGTTTTCCTCACAATTGCTTCATCCCAATATGATCGAACTTCTGTAGTTCAGCAACTTCTTCAATCCAGTTTTACGTATAACTGTTACAGTTCAGCTGATCGCATCTGATGAAATATAGTTCCATGGCAGCTGTCTTCAATCGAGTTTTGATTCAACTGGCATAGCCATTGTTACAGAGCCGAGATTCTCGAACCGTCTTCTTTAGCATAACATCATATACAAAGAGTCGCAATAACACATCTCATAAGGTACGAATACAATTAAATATTTTTACATCATTTTATATAATAATGCATACTTTTGTTCACTGGGACACCTACAATGTGGCGAGCATTTTCTCACAAGGAGATGCACACATTTCAATTATGCGCGCATCAGGAATAATGGGATTGGCCCCCTGCGCGAATTCCAGATACCAGACACATTCAACTTCATTTCATGCGCAAGCAAGATGCAGCAAGGCTGTGCACCCTTGTGCGAGCATCGAGCATCATGACAATCACTATCTTCTGGGGGCGAGTTGCATATCACTTCGACGTGTGTGACCACCACTAGGGGGCGAGATATGTAACACCTCATGGTCTAAAGTAACTTTTTTTGGGTCGAATTATGTAACACTCCACACGCTTGGTGTCGATTACGTAACACCCAAATGCGATCGAAATTGGTCTTGAAAATCAAAACAAAAGGTAAACCGAACTTCTTAATCCTCTAACGATTTATAGGATTAATAGGGGGCGAACATATACCCCTCTTAATAACTGCTACAGTCTATTTCATCGAACTGTTGTAATCCAGTTCCTAAGTTCTGCCGCAATCAATTGACGTAATCGATTTGATTCGGCTTTTTCGCTAATCGTCGCATTCGATTGGACGCAAGCGATGCAGTCCGGTTTCACTTGCAAGTCGCGTGACTTAGGCGACGAATCGATCTGATCCCGATTTTGCTCATCAATTACAGTACTTTCAGTTGGACGTGAATCGATGCAGATCGTTTTGCTTGCAATTCTTTTCAGTTGGATGCAACTGATGCAGTCTGGTTTTATGTAACTATTACATTCAGGTTTATCGAACTATTTTAGTCAAGTTGCTTGGAAACTGCTGCAGTCCAACTATATTCGCAACTCCTGCATTCCAGCTGATCGCAGCTGTTGCAGTACAACTTTGCTCGTTCTTCATTTGCATTCGGTGATCGGCTTTTGTTGTAGTCGGTATGTTCGCAACTCCCGCATTCCATTTGATTGCAGACACTGCGGTGCATCTTTGCTCGTTCTTTGCTGCAGTCCGGCTGATCGAAGTTGTTGTAGTCCAGCTATGTTCGCAGCTCCTGCAGTCCAGTGATCGCCTTGTTGCGAGTGCATCTTTGCTTGTTGCTACTACATTTTAGCTGATCAAACTCAGTAGTCAGCTATGCTCGCATCTCCTCGATCCAGTGATCGCGTTTGTTGCGGTGCATCCTTGCTACTGTAGTCCAGCTATGCTCGCATCTCCTGTAGTCCAGCTGATCGCAGCTGATGTAATGCATCCTTGCTCGTTACTGCTGCAGTTTAGCTGATCGGAGCTACTGCAGTCCATCTATATTCACACCTCCTGTAGTCCGGTGGTCGCAACTCCGCAAAGTGCATCTTTGCTCGTTCTTCTTTGCGTTCAGTGATCCAGCTCTTGCCCAGGTCCGCTATGTTCGCATCTCCTGCAGTCCAGCTGATCATAGATACTGCAGTGCAACTTTGCTCGTCAATGTTGCAGTCCAGCTCTGTTCGTAGCTTCTACAGTTCGGATGATCGCATCTGCTGCAGGCCAGCTTTGCTCAATGCTGTTACTACCCAGTTTTACTCATTACTATAGAGGACAGTTTTATGTGGCCGTCGCAGTCCAGTTTACCACAATTATTGCAGCCCAGTTCCGTAACAACTATAGCAATCTAGTCTACATCGCTGCTGCCATCCTGATTCATAAAACTATTGCAACATATAAAGATCGATATCATATCCTGTAGCACAACCAAGACCATTGGAGGACCAACAACACACAAAGTCTGTTACCATCTCAAATACTAAAGGGTCACACCCTTTCGCTCGCAACTACCGCGGCTTAGTCCGTAATTGACAGCAGCTTAATACCAACAACTAGTACTACCTAGTTTGGTCAGAATTACTGACAGTCAGCAAATTCAATTTCGTTTACAACAACAGCTCACACATATTCCAGCCAAGTGACGTCAAATATAGCTCATCCATTCCAAACAAAAGTTACCAGTCAAGTTCTATGCAACTACCACAGTTCAGTTTTAAATCAACAATCACAGCTCACTTTCAACACTCCGCTCCGGCATCACGCTTCCATTGCGGACCAGATCGACCTTGATCCTGTTTGTTTTTCATACAACAATGGTTCATACTCAACTGTTTCCCGCCGATCTTCCAAACACAATAGCTCACTTGGGGGCGACTTCATTACGATTTCCACAATCAACGAAGGCAGTTTTATTTTCGCTTCAACAACAACAATTTACTCTTGGGGGTGTCTTGACTTCCGCAAACAGCAAGAGAAGTTTTCCAATCACTTTAGCAGCAATAATCCACACTTAAGGGCGAATTTTTTCATCAATCAAGGGAAATAAAATGTTCTTAACCCCCAACCAGTTGGAGGTTAAGAGGGGGCGATGTTTTTCATACAACAATGGTTCATACTCAACTGTTTCCCGCCGATCTTCCAAACACAATAGCTCACCTGGGGGTGACTTCATTACGATTTCCACAATCAAGGAAGGCAGTTTTATTTTCGCTTCAATGACAAAAATTTACTCTTGGGGGTGTCTTGACTTCCGCAAACAGCAAGAGAATGTTTCCAATCACTTTAGCAGCAATAATCCACACTTAAGGGCGAATTTTGTCATTAATCAAGGGAAATAAAATATTCTTAACCCCCAACCAGTTGGAGGTTAAGAGGGGGCGTCCTGTTTGTTTTCATACAACAATGGTTCATACTCAACTTTTTCCCGTCGATCTTCCAAACACAATAGCTCACTTGGGGGCGACTTCATTACGATTTCCACAATCAACGAAGGCAGTTTTATTTTCGCTTCAACAACAACAATTTACTCTTGGGGGTGTCTTGACTTCCGCAAACAGCAAGAGAAGGTTGCCAATCACTTTAGCAGCAATAATCCACACTTAAGGGCGACTTTTATCATTAATCAAGGGAAATAAAATGTTCTTAACCCCCAACCAGTTGGAGGTTAAGAGGGGGCGATGTTTGTACCATGAGTAAAAATACCACATATCGGGCCAGAATGTTGCCTGAACTACTGTTCAACTGTCATCCAAGCCCGCTAACCAGTCAACCGAGGCATCCCACCAGCCTGCCCAGTATTACATAAATTCAATGACCGGTCAATGGTCAAAGTAAATGCCTGGTCAATGGTCAAAGTCAACCGTTGGTCAACTGTCAAAGCCAGGTTGCACGTCGCACCTCTAGCATATTTTCAGTGTTGTTGCCAGCAGTGCTTCTAGCAATTTCAGCCAAGTTCTCTCTGACGCCAACAGGTTTAGCCATGCTGCCAGATGTGTTGCTAATCAGTTTCTAGCCATGTTGCCAGATACGTTGTCAGCCAGCCTCCATCCAAACTTCCAGCCCATTATGCCTGTAAACCATCAATCCAGCTTGCCAGCATGCAGGATTAATTCAGGAGGCATGCAAAGAAAGTTTCATGCAGAATTTAACATGGAGGCATGAATGAGCAGTTTCGTGCAAACTTAAACATGGAGGCATGAATGAGCAGTTTCATGCAGAATTAAACAGGGAGGCATGAATAAGCATTTAATGCCATTTAAGTTTATATTGTAATTAGGTATTCAATTGTATAAATAGAGGGAATGTAATTCTGAACAAGGGGGAAGGAGAAAGGGAGAAAAAAATAGACTGTAACTCTATTATCAATAAAACACCACTCCCCAAGGGGATTCACCCGTGGATGTAGGAAAACCATGCCAACCCACGTAAAACCCGTGTCTCTTTTATTTGTTTTTCAATTCGTCTCCAACCCTAAATACACACCTCAATCGTGTTTCGTGCCCAAAAGTAATTTTGGGTACAAACAAATATATCTCTCAAACTATGCCAAGCATATTCGTAAACCTTATAAAACAATTTAAAATACATATCTAATGAATATAAATGTGGCTATC
>JAJJWW010005306.1:54681-91445 GCA_023531295.1 Papaver armeniacum
ATAATGTTTCATGATTTTCTTTTCCTTTTTTCTTTAATTGAGTAACATAAAAGATCTCATTGTTTGATAAGTACTTAAAAGCAGTATGTCAACCAATAAGAAAAGACAAAAACGTGATATCGAAAAAGAACTCAACCACATAAAAATATCAAAAACAAAAAAACTAAGATATCAAGACTTCACAAAATTAATGTGGTCGAAACAAAGTTTTGTATCATAGTCTTGACTAATTCGCAAATCAAGTACATACCAAGCTCAAGTGAGCAATGGGCCATCTAAGTTAGGTGTGAAGTCCTTCTTTGACATGTTTTTTTGTTCTTTAGTAAATCAGTACATATCAAGCTCAACTGAGCAATGAACCATCTAAGTTAGGTGCATGTGAAGTCTTTCTTTAATGTGTTTTTGTGTATTTTGTTTGCAATTAAACTTTATGATTTGGAATAGAATATGTAATAGAGTCTTAGGAATTCTAAAGCTACTTAAGAAGAATGAAAAATTAAATATCACACGAAGACATCAATTTGAAAAAACTTCATTGAGGTAAAAAAACAAAGAATGGTCTTTCATTTTTGATTCTTTTCCATTCTAGGTTTTTATTGGTTACTCTACGGAAGAAAAAATGGGGAGAGGACCAGAAGTATGTAATCATCATGGAAAATATTCTCTCCGGTCTAGAAGGTTCGCACTTATATGATCTGAAAGGCACTAAGTATTCTAGATACATTTCAAATAAAGATAGCAATGAAGTCTATCTAGATGGAAATTTCATTAGAGACATCAGCGTCTCTCCATTGCTGATGAGTATGCAAACAAAGCAAACCTTGGAAGAAGCTATCCCGAGGGATAATTATTTTCTATATATTTATCATAGAAAAAGTTGAAGACTTTAGTAAATGATTGTATTCAAAGAAGACCATATCACAGATCAACTTTTGCTAAGCCTACTTATGTTTTAACTTCCCAAGTTTTTTCTTGTTGATAAGTCAAAACTAAGTTTGAGAGAAAACGAGCGTTTTAATGTAAATCTCAAAACTTTCAAATTCATTTTTCAGTTTGTAAAGTTTTGTTTTTGGTAGTTTACGACTAATGATTTTCACCCACTTGAGTTCACGAACTCAGAAGGTTGAGTTTGTGAATATATTACTTTTAAAACTCAAAAAATAAAGTTAATAAGTCAATTGTGTTCGGAACACTAAATAGATAAGTTCATGAACTTATTGTAGAAATTTCTTCTACTACCTTTTTGACATTTTGCAAACCTAAAAAGGTGAGTTTGTGAATCTAGTAAAAAAAAAAAAACTTATCCCGATACTTAACGCGATGAGTTTTTTAACCTAAAAGGGTGAGTTCGCAAACCTAGTACAAGGAAATTCTCCTGCGATTTTTTGAGCATTTGAGTTCGTGAACCTAAAGGCTTGAATGTTCCCTATAACTTCATTTGCATTTGGGTTCTCGAAGCTATAAAGATTTTGAATTTATTTTCTCTCTTATGAGTTCACAAAGTTATCACATGAGTTCATGGACTTAAAAAATTAATGGGTCAACCTAATACAATATTGTCTTTGGACTAATTCATTATTCTTTAATTTCGAGGAAAAACTTTTCACCCGCTGACGAATTTCTTTTTCTTAACTAGTTCCTTTGTACATATTGTTTTAAGTTCTTTCTAAGAATTTAACTAGCTTGAGGTCCAAGATTTTAGATCTTCTTTAAAACAATTTTCTTTTTGTACACATTATATATTCTTAGTAGTTTGTAGTAATTATTGGTAATATTTCATTTTCATATGATGTCCTTGAGCTGACAATTACCTACAACTTCAAACTATAGAAAGAACCTCATTGCAAGTCTAACATTTACCAAATATACAAAAATTATACCTAAGGAAACAACTTGGATTTAACAATCGAAAGTTAACTTCTATTACAAGAAATTCATTGTTTACACCTTAAGAAACCCAACATTGATTGATTACTATAAATTGCAAACATCACCTTACACATATTATCAAAAAAAAACAACTCGGTGAAAGCACAATCACTTAACATCAAAAATCGATGAGCGAAAGTGGAAATAGGGAACATTATCGGAGATTTGACTCATGAATGGGTAAATTATGTTTTCTAATTTTGAACCGGAGAAAAATTAATATTGAAAGGTTCAAATTAACAACCTTACTGGACCTTGCAGATATCTGGTGTGGTTCCGGCACCCATCGTTCTTAACAAGTCTTAAAGAGTGGTGGAATTTCATTCTCTGGTTCACCTAGCACCATTTATGGAACAAGCTTCAAGCCCCAAACACAAAATCAAAGTCTGGAATAAATATGTGTTCGGTTCTTTAGATTTAAAGATTCAAGAATGTTGGCCAAAATTTAGTTTCGGATGCCCCACCGGTAGTGGCCTTTAGATCATTGAAATTGGAATTCCTTATCTTATATCAAGCAAATTATTATTTCAGTATACATTTTTTAGTGAAATTCAACCACCAAAAAGAAGTGCAGGATTGGTCACGGGATGTACAATTTTTTTTTGATCGGTGAAAGAGAAAATTCATTAAAAAGAAAAGGTACTTAAGAGGGGTACCTCAACCCAATGAATACAAACCGAAAAAAAAAAATAGACTACCGAAGATGAATTCGGTAATCCAAGACAATAAACAACGAGCTCAAGAAGGCCGGAAAAAAAGAGTCCTATAACGCTACTACCATTTTCGCCGTTGGACCTAACATTTTTGTGTTTGACTCGGCCCAAAAGAACGCTTGTAGTTTAACGTTTCTAATGAGGCTAACCAAATTTTTCTTCTTGTTTTCGAAGACTCTTGCATTTCGATCTCTCCATATGCACCACCATATTGTGACCGGGATGTTATTCCATATTCGATTAAGTCTTTCGTCTCCCCAATTACAACTTCCAAGACATCACATTTGTGGTGACATTTGAGTTATAAGTCCAACGAAAACGACATCCTTCAACAAAGTAATCCCAAATTCTCCGGGTCCTCCAACATTCATAGAACAAATGCGAGCTAGTTTCATCGTTTTTATCACAAAAACAACATAGACTAGAAACATCCATACCCCTTCTTAAGAGCTTATCTGCCGTCATTATCCTATCATGAGAAATAAGCCAAACAAAAAAATTGAGTTTGCAAGGATAATCACGACTCCACACCACATCGATCGGAAAATTTGGCTCATTTTGATCTTCTTCATTCCTAATACCATCTTTAACCGTATATTGACCATGATCATTTCCTACCCAAATCCGGCTATGCAAAACACATTCTTGAATAAATATGGAAGAAAGAAGATTTATTATGCTTAACACTTCACTTGAAATAGTTTGAGAGTATCTTTGTCTAGACATAAATCCCCACCTTATACCATCTTTATTAACTTCATACATACTAGCCACCACAAACTCCTTGGTCCTTGAAGCTTCATATGCCAAAGGAAACATATCACATAATCTTCCTTCACCAAGCCAAGCATCTTCCCATGATCTAATTTCCTTGCCCGCACCAATATTCAATCTAATACTTTTGTTGAAATCTTCAAACTCTTTATAGATATTAAACCACAAGCTACCACCTTTTGGTCCTTTTCGTTTGAGAGTTTCCCAACTGGTAAAGGTTTCGCCAAATTTCTCAACAAAAATCTTCCTCCAAAATGCATCTTTCTCCAAACCAAAACGCCACCACCATTTCTTTAGCAACGCCGAGTTCACTTGCTTAGTTCTCCGAATACTAAGACCACCCTTTTCCATTGATTTTGTAGCATTTTCCAACGAATATTATGGATTCTTTTCTTATTAGGAGCATCATCCCATAACAAATCCCTCACCACTTTATCAATTTTCTTAGTAATGGAGCATGGATCAAGAAAAATGGACAGATAATAAATGGGAAGACTAGCCAAAACACTTTGATGAGAGTTAGCTTACCTCCTCTTGCTATTGTTTTCCCATTCCAAGAAGCAGCTCTTCTCGCACAAGTTTCAAGCAACTTTTCCCATTTTTGTGTTCCTCGCAATTTGTCTCCCAAAGGAAGACCAAGATAGATACTAGGAAAACTAGCAAACTTGCATCCTAACATGTTACCAAAATTTTCAATTCCCTCTTCGAAACCGAGCCCAAATAAGCTACTCTTAGATAAATTCATCTTCAATCCCGAAGTTAGCTCGAAGCAAAGAAGTAGGTAACGAAGGGCATCAACTTTTTCTCTTTTAGCATCAAGAAAAACAGTAGTATCATCGGCAAATTGCAAGTGATTATTTTTGTTCCTCCCTCCTTCACCGAGAAACCCGAAATTTAATCAACATCTTTGTCTTTGCTCAACATGCAACTTAAGACCTCACCAACGATAGTAAAAAGAAAATGAGAAAGTGCATCTCCTTGACATAATCCCTTCTCACTACCAAAGTAACCATAAGATGATCCATTAACAAGAACCGAAAACTTTGAGAAAGTTAAACAATTTCTAATCCAAGCCCTCCAAACACCACCAAACACCACCAAACCCCATTTTGAATAAGAATTTGTTTAGAAAATTCCAATTTAGATTATCAAATGCCTTTTCAAAATCGAGCTTGCAAACCAACCCGATAATTTTTGCGAATTCTAGAATCCACATATTCGTTTACGATAAATACTCCATCGAGAATTTGTATTCCTTTAATAAAACTAGATTGAGATGTTGAGATTAGAGTAGGAAGGTATACCTTTAAATGCTCCACCAAGACCTTTGAGATGATTTTACACACTCCCAATGAGGCTAATTGGACGAAAACTTTTACTTCCTATACTCCATCCTTCTTAGGAATAATCGCAATGAAATTTTTTTTTCAATGACGAATGAAGAACATTGTGATCATGAAATTCTTCAAAAACCTTCATCAAATCTTCTTTTAGGAAGCTCCAACAAACAAGAAAGAATTTCATAGGGTATCCATCCGGACCCGGAGCACGATCAATTCCCAAGTCTTTAATTGCATTCATAACTTCCTCTTCACTAAAAGGTCTCTCCAACCAAATACTTGCATTCTCATCAATACGCTTTAGACACATATTTTTTATTCTTGGACGGTTGTTTGAAATTTCTTTAAACGCTAACTCAAAATGATTTGAAATACCCATTTTTATTTCATCCTTGTTTCGGTCCAACGTCCATTGATACGAAGGTTATTGATTTTGTTAAAATATCAATGACCTTTCACCACTCGGTGAAAATGTTTGGTGTTGCGATCGCCATCTCTAAAATATCTAATTCTTGACTTTTGCCTCAACAAAAAGTTTTGACGACAATGAGCCACCTCAAAATCAACATTAGCCGTCACAAGCAAGCTTTCTTCAACTTCGGTGAGAGCCATATCATCATCTAAATCGTCCAATTCTTTCAACTTGGTAAGAGCCGTGTCTAAATCCCTATCAATTCTCCCAAAGACATCTCTATTCCACACCTTCAATTTCTCCTTTAAAGTGTTTAACTTCTTTGCGAAACATTCACCCGCCGTACCTACAAAAGAAAAAGACTCCCACCATTGTTTCATTAAAGGGATTGTGTTAGTACCTTCAAGCCAAGCTAATTGAAATCGAAAAGGGCAAGCACCCCAATCTGAATCCAAAGCGCACAACTAAATAGGAAAATGATCCCAAACAGGCCTTGCAAGGCGCTTAAACATGATATTTGGAAAATGATCTTCCCAATCCGAAGAGAAAAGAAAATATCTTACTTTCCCCTACCTCCTCCACCACTTCCATAACCTAAAAATTCAGATGCACAAAAACATGAGACAAGTAGTTAAGTAAGTTGCATCGATTAAAATGAGATGGTATCAGAATTATCTATCTATACTCAGTCACAGAAATGCTTAGTTCAGTTTGCTATATTTTTCTCAAAGTTCAATGATAAAGTATAGGAATTTTCTCAAAGTTTTTCACAGAACTGCTTAGTTCAGTTTGCCATATTCTATCTTTCCCCTACCTCCTCCACCACCTTCTCCCATACACAGATCCAGACCACTTTCGGCATCACACTCTGAAACACTACCAATCTCTTATGATTTTAATTTTTTTGTTGTTGTTTGATACAGTATCTCGATACTCGCAGGCACCGAAACAACGCTAGAGCAAACAATCGTGTACCGGTAAAAACACTTAGAAAGACATGGTCATTGGTTCAAGAGATGGAGAGGACGACAACAGTGATTAAGTGGATTACGATATCATTAGTGATGATGGGGATCATTATGAGATGTATGTACCCAACTTTACTTATAAACATAAATATCCATTACACATGTTCATGCTTCTATTCATGTTTCCTTATGACTTGCAGAGATACAAGTGACGATGATGTTGTGGCAGATGATGCAAACCAAATTAGAAGGTCTGTCCGACCACATGACAATGAAGCCGGAACGAGTACAAGTAGCACCATTTCTGAGATGGCGATTCTCCGTCGAAGCCCCATACTTCGTGAGCAACCTCAACGTCCAAAATATTATAGAAGATTGAATAGGAAGATGAAAGGTGTGAGATATTTTCTTGGGAAAATAGATGTAATATGTTTGGATTGTGGAGCGACGCACTTCATGGAAGTAAGGCTCACAAAGTCGACCCTCAAGGAGACAACCCTTCCCGGGTCATGTTGCTTGAGGGAAAGATCAAACTTCCATACTTGAGAGTACCGCTTGAAGAATTTAAAAAGTTACTAGAAGGAACAGACGCAGAAGCAAGGAGTTATCAAGAAAACATTCACATGTAAGAAACATTTATACACCCTCATTTATTCACAGTAACACTCCCGATGTACACCGCCATGATTACATCATGTTAGAACCTAATCGAATTATTTACTACTATACAAAGGTTTATGACAAAGGTTCGCATACCAACACTTCGTTAAATTAATGGACACATTTAAAACATTGCGATCTAATGGGTGCTATACAATTTACAGGAACTTCAACCTCATGACACGTTTGAGATTTTGGATTTTCTACCAATATGGCGAATGATAATATGAGAATAGAAGGTTAATAAGCTGGAACAAGCAGATATAAGAGAACATGCGATACGGACATGAAGGATGAGGAGAATTTGATGAACGATGTTGATAGTTGATTTGGCTTGGAGGGGAGCTGCTGGCAGCCTAATATTTTTAAGAATTTTAATTTTGTTTATCCTTTTAAGAACTTTAATTTTGTTGTTCATGTAGAACACTAGCTAATTCTAAGTAAATAAGATGAACCTAAATAATACAATGTTAGGGAGTTGAAAATAATATACTGAAAAGGGCAAATACAATTTTAGACTTAATCCTAATCAATGAAAAACTTGAAGGTTTATTCCAAAATACGGGTTGAAAATCAAAAATAGATATGAATCTTATGTGTTATAATGTTGTATTGTTGAAGTGGTTGAAGGTGCAACATATTTACCACGTAAATGGAACTTGAGAAAATCCCTATATATATAATAAATACTCCCACTGTTCTTAAATAATAGGCTGGTTTCATGTGTAATTTGTACATGAAACCATCCTATTATTTAAGAACGGAGGGAGTAGTTAAAAATACAGAGCTTTTCTAAATCGGCCTACAAATAAAATTAAGGCCTGCATAATTCATGAATTTGTGAAAACTCAACGTAGATAAAGGCCCATGTTGTTACGCCACGGGTTAAGCCCTAACATATATATATATATATATAACAAAAGTCTGGAGTAGCTAGAAATTTTCAATTTTTATGAAAATACCTCCCTTATGGCGGCTATCAACTGTTATTGCACTTGAGAAGGTAAGGGTTTGAACCCTGGACTTTGTATTTGCTAGTAGTATTTAGGGCCATAAAATCTAGACTTTATTGAACCCTAGATTTGGGCGTCGATAAGTGGTGGTGGTTGGCGACGATCAAGGGTGGTGGTCGGCGGCGGTGGCGCGGTGTGGTCGGCGGCAGATGGTGGTCGGGGTGTTGCTAGTTGTTGGTGGTGGGTTATGATATAAATTAAAAGTAGGGTTGTTTTTCATTTTTGTTGTGGTGATTTAAACTCGGAGGGTAATAAAGACAATTTATGCTAAATGGGGTTTTTGTGAACAATTTGTTTTGGTTTCACCTAAATCCCATCCCCACTTTCCCTAAATACCATCCCAACTAGACAGAACAAATATTGTATGACTCTTTTTAAATCAGGTAAAGGAAACTCACCCTATATGACTTCCGTCTTCATCCACCTCCGTCGTCCTCTTCCTCTATGCCAAACATAATCATACATCAAATATTCTTACCACCACTAACGTCTGTAATCGGTTTTTAAATCAGGTAAATAAGACCCACCGTATATGCCAACACCAACTTATATGATCATCATCATTAGTGTATTTGTTCCAATGATCTAATAATCCAATTTGCTTCGGAAAAATGAAAACAAGATCTGATAACCATTTTTTATCAAAACGAAAACACCTGCAACTTTTTCTTCCTCTATTGGATTTTCTAATTGACGCGATGGAAATATTGTAAGTGGATTGAAATCGTGATGCTAGGAGAACATGTAATTGGGTTCTTGTTCTGTTCTACTATAACCATTCCCAAATTTATAATTTTATTAATGGTTTTGCAGTGGAAATAATAGGGAAAAGTAAGAGATAGAGAAGGATAAGAACTTGGTATTGATAAAGAGGCATACATCTATTACATACATATAATGTTCTCTTATATACATGAAAGGGAAGACCTATTCATCTAATGGAACGCACATCCATGGGCCATAGGCCCTATAACACTCCCCCTTGTGCGGTTCAATAACAAAGCTTTATACATAGTGCTTCACATATAGTGCTTTAAATGTAGTTCTTCAAATGTTGTTCTCTCCTTGATGACTTGTGCCGAAATCAATTGCCTCATTAAAACTTGACAAGGGAAAAATCCAGTGGGACAAAACCTTGCTACAACTCTTCACATGTAGTACTTCACATGTTGTCTCGTAATTTACATATAGTTCATCACATGCAATACGATCTTCAAAGACCGACATGTCTAAGTTAATTTCCTCGTTAAAACTTCTTTAGGAAAATCCAGAGGAACAAAACCTGAACTAAAAAAAGAGTACAATATTAAGCAAACTTAGAACATAGTTGGATGCGTATACATTGCCTCATTAAAACCTTGACAAGGAAAAACCCAGTGGGACAAAACCTCGACGAAGGGAAAAGAGTACAACGTGACAGATGCAAGTAAAGGTGATCCGTTGCAGATGATCACTTTGCTCCGTTGAAGTTGATTAGTTGCTTCACAACTCATAAGGTAGAAAATCCTTGTGGGAAAGACAATAGCCTTAGTTAGCAAATTACTTCATGGTGTTTGTTATTGTATCATTAAAAACCTTGCCGAGTAACAAAACCCCGTGGGAAAAAGCATCCTCGGTGAAGGAAAATAGTTCAACACACCATTAGATGCTCCCCCTAATGCCAGACAATTTTCATTAGTCTAATGCAGTCAGAAGAAGTTTATCACACTTTACTTTGGTGACTTGAATGTTTATATGACCTTGTTGTTGATTCTCGAAGTTACGTTGCTTAACAACTATCGCATTTCATTTCTTTGATTCAGATATTTTGGTAATATCGACGTGATCTTTATGTCTTCAACGTTCAACATACTTGATGTTTTTATTGTTGTCTCGCTAAAAACCTTGTCGAGTAACAAAACCCTTTGGGAAAAACTATTCTCGATCGAAGGGAAAAAGATTACAACACAACTTCAATTTCGAAGTAAAATATGCCGACATCATATCCTTGGATCCTCCCCCGATGTTGGAATCTCCCCCGATTACTTTCGTAGTTGTTCAGCACAGTTCCTTTAGTCATGTACTTTTCGAAACTGAATATCGGTAATGACTTAGAAAATAGTCTACCATATCTCCCCCTGATTACTTTTGTTAGAGAAGAGATTATTGTTCCTTCATAGTCAATAACCTTTGGATTGCAGTTCCTATAGCATTCCTTTTTATGTCTTTGTAGGGATAAAACAAACTCATGTCAATGGTTACTTTTAAGTACATGATTACATTCATCGTACCATTCCAATGACGTTTGCTGGGCTTGGCGCCGAGCTATATCTAGCTAACAAGTTCACCGAGGATGTAAAATTTAATCGAGTACATTATTATACTAAGTACAAAAATGCGTCTATTGTACTTAGATATGGGAATTTCATCTCACGACACATCTTCGCCATCTTTCTTTAGACGAAATGGTCGGAGTTACTTACATTTGAACCTCGACTAATCATGGGAGTTCTATCAGGATGCATGTCTTTGTTAAATTTCCTAACAACTTTAGACATATGCAAACTGGTGGAATAATATACCACAAGCTCAGTATTCGGTCGAGCTTTTCCCATACTTTTCATCTCAAATTCGGATTTCAAATAGCTTTTAAGGTCTCTTATTACATCAAGAGTACCCATCATGTCTGTACCATCGACATAGATAGCTACAATTCCAAATCAGGAACTTTCTTATGAATACGCAAGGAAAAATAACTTACTTGTCTATCCCCTCCAAATCAAATAGTCACTTAGACGGGTATACCACATCCGGCCGCCTGATTGCTTCAATCTATAAGTGAGCGTAATATATAACTATAAACGCACTCTGTGGTTTAGAGTCACTTAATTTGGGTAACAAAAGGCTATCAAGTACTTTTGTAAATATCTTCTATCTCTTGATTCTTTCAGAGATATGTAATAACCACATACATATGCTGCATTTCAAGTCCTTTTGAAATTACCAAGCTAACTAAGTAGCTGAACACTATAAAGTTCATTACAATAGAACAATTCCAGGGGCTTTGTGAGAAAACTCGCGCCACAAGGCCATTCTTTATACTTTAAGACTGTTTTCTTCTCATTATGCTTTGTGACAAATTAATCATGTATGTCCAATAGGCTTTACACTTGGTTGGATAGCACTACCACACCAAATACCCGTATATTTGTCAAAGAACCAAGTTCTATCTGGATTGTATAGGCCAAATATGCTCTTCGTTGACATTAAGCAACAAGGAGATTGGTTCGATCTCATCTTGCTCTATTTCCTTAAGCAAGTGTATATGAAATTAATCATCAATATGCTCGCATGATCTTTCCATTGACTCATGCGCATTCTCATATTCCACTAGGGATGTCATTGTTCTCTGGAATCATTAAAATTCGGAGCGTCGTCCGGTTTGATTCATGGACATATTCAAAGAAAATCTTATGAGTTACGATGATATAAATAAGTTGTGCCTTACTCACCTAATTCCTTTCTAGGTGAGGATTGATCGAACCAAGTGATCTCTCCAACTTCTTTATGGAGACACGGCCTCAACTACACTTCCACCAAGTGTAGTTGCAACACCTTAGTGTATGGTGTATATCCCTTATTGAGGATTTGTAACCTTGCAGGTAGGTTTGCAGCTGGTATGTGTGATCTCATCACTTTAACGACATCAGTGTACATTTTGAAAATCGATTATTCTTTGTCACCTCACATTTACATTTATGGAGTACAAGAATTAATATGAGACACAATGAGAACACAAAACTACAATTCACGTCGTTCCATTTGAAAATACCTTTTCTTATCTCCCCCTAACGACGGGAAGACTGTCTCATTAAAGTGATAACCCGCAAATCTAGCGGTAAGAGATCTCCTGCCAAAGGTTTAAAATGCGGATAATTGTTGAGAGTAAATTTCCAACAAAATTACTTAATCATTTTCGTGACCCATCATAGTATGATGTGGACTCGTAATGGCACATATATAGTGCAACCAAAAATGCGTAATAAGACAAATGTCAGGCTTAAATTCAGTTACCAACTGGTATGCAGAAAAGGTTGACTAATATTGGGTTCTAAAACGAATTAAGTAAAGATGTGCGTAATATTGTATATCCCCAAAGCAATAAAAGGTAGGTTCGTACGCATAACCTATTCCTTAGACACCATCAGTACCCTTTGATAGTAGCCTATGCGAGACCATTGGGTATAAGATGGTTCTATATTAATCTTATTAAACATGAAATATTCATCAAGTCCTTTTGATGTAAATTCTATAGCATTAACAAGGGTGGTGAGCCTTTGCACTTTGCTTTGTGTAATATGTGCTAGGAATTCTACAAAAATTAAACGCATCGTTTGTTATGAACAATAACTGATTCAATGCGTCGAATCATCCACCAGAGCCATAAATCACTTGAATGGTCCGCATTCTGCATGGATATATGTTCACTAACAACACTTTATTTCTTTGGAGAATGAATTATTTAGCATTTGCATCTAAGTAAAACATGATGGTCTCAATCATGTTTCACTAAAGAGAGACTTTGTAAGATGAATGACGTGCTTTCTTACTCTAAAGCATAATGTGGAGAGGCAATGCAAATCTAGTAACTTTAGAAATCACTGATTATGATAGATGTCGTAACTACACATTCTATTAGTTCATTTTCTTATACACTCAAATGAAGTGATGCTCATGTTAGTACTTTCAAAACGGAACATCGTGTCACAACCAATGTTCCTTATGGTTATGTCAAAGTCTTTATGAATCAATCCCAATCATTTCATTGTTGGGGTTAATAAGGATTGATAATTCAAGTTCCGATGATCTACAATTCACTAGATTGACACATTAATTTTCTAAGAATATGCTTCCTTCCATATTCATTAGAAATAATTTATAGATGCAATCAAATCCATTCTCACTGTAAGGGAAGACATGTGATCTAGTTTAATTAAATAGTCAATTGGCTAGGCAAAGTTTGATGTGAAAATTGGATGCTACTATGATACACACATTACATTGTATATATCAACACCTATGACCAGGTGCTTTTCCAACTCTTTTTATTTATGATGAGAGCTAAAATTACATTTTAGCTGATCCCATACTCTGTTGATACTTGTGTATTGGTGTTATTACTACCAAAGACAAAAGTACATCTTTGTCTCATGATATATACGTCCCTTTTCACATGCTTTATATGAGTCGGACGTCTAACCCTCATTACTTGGGGGTTTCTTTCCATTTTCAATTTTGCTACATTTAGCTTAATTTGAGAAACTTCTTTATCCCAACAGGACAAGAGATTCTCACTACACATGTCAACCAGTTACTTTAGGTTGAATAGATTATTAAAGGTAATTCTCTTGTTGTTACACTTCAACATATACTATTTTGTTAGTATCATGGATGAAGTAGAGAAATGGAAATTTTTTGACTCGAATAAAAAAAAAATTGTGAGTTCTTCCACAAAAAATTTGGAATACATGTGATTTTATTTGCAATGTATCTTTTGAAACTACCGACTCTTTAATAGTCGGGCAAGTGTATTACATTCCACGGAACATTAATTCAAGTTCGGGGAGAAAACATCAAATATGCAATAATGGTGTTCAAGTACTTCTAAACCCCAAATACATACATTTGAATCAAGTTGGTACAACCAATTGTACAAAACACACCATTCAACTATAGCCAATATCATATTCAAGAGAACTAAATAACATTAAGAACAAAATCCTTAATGATCAAAATCAAAAGTCATAATCTAGTTTGCCCGTTTATATGATATGGATTTATCTTAATGTAAAGAATAAACAGAATTAGGCATGTTATAAAAACAAATAAATAAGCCTACCAAGTATTCAACGTTAAAACCCACATTAAAACCCACAACACAACAGTTACATACCTCGGGTCAAGATTTGGTTCCAACTATACATACGTAGAACCGGAACCCACACAGGCATGCACAACCTACTACCATAACGGAACAGGATAGGAATAAACTGGATTGCCTGGACCGGGTTGGACGGACCAGATCGGCTGGACCGGATCGGATGAACCAAGTTGGGGTGGACCGGTCTGCTGGACCGGATCGGATGAACCAAGTTAGGGTGGATCGGTCTGCCGGACCGGATTGGGGTGGACTGGATATGCTGGACCGGATTGGGATGGACCGGGAACAGGAACATGACGGGATAGCTAGGACCCAGAACAACTCCTTTTTTTTCACGGAGACGACTAGAAGATGAACTTTCTCCTCGTTCCCGAAGAGAATACGAACATATGGAGATATAATAATAAATACACCACAAAAGAATATTAAAAAAATATTCCCTCCGTTTTAGGAAAAGTGATACTTTCACTTTTTCATTTTTGCCTAAAAATAGGCCAAATTGAAAAAGTGAAAGTATCACTTTTCCTAAAAAGGAGGGAGTATTAGATTAAAAAATGTAATCACTAACAATATTAAATTAAAAAAATGGATTCACTTAGGACAGAGGATAGATTCACTACAAAGTTCCATCAAATCAATTTTTACTGAATATGTCAAAACGGATCCGTTTCCATCAAATCAAAACAGATTCAAAACAATTTTTGCATTACTGATTTGAACAAAAAAGAAGATTGTGGAAAATCAAAATATAAATCATGGCATAGAGTATAGATTTTTTTTTTTTTCCTAATCAATCAATATGGTATAAAACAGATTAAAAAAAAAATCAAATCAATTCCTAATGATTTGATTCTAGGGAAAAGAAAAGAAAAGAAAAGAAAAGAAAAGAAAAAGACAAAATAGATCCAGCTTATCTGATTTGACGATGACGATTCCATTAAACGCAGTGTATTTGATAGCAACCCAAAAGAAAATAAATCAAAATCCATTGCCGCAGGGTAAAGCTCGTGCAGATAACGTTTTGCAGTGGATATAATAGGGAAAAGTAAGAGATAGAGAAGGATAAGAACTTGGTATTGATAAAGAGGCATATATCTATTACATACATATAATGTTCTCTTATATACATGATGAAAGGGAAGACCTATTCATCTAATGGACCGCACATCCATGGGCCATAGGCCCTATAACAAATGGATTATTTTTCTGTCCATATACCAATATCATCATATTATGCGGAAATAAAAGTAATTACTCCCTCCGTCCTAAATTAAGAGTCCGCTTTGACTAAGTTTAGATATTAAGGAAATCCTATAAATTGTCATGACTAGCCCTTGACTAGCCTATTTAATGTTATATTATTACCAAAACTAAATTATTAGTGTTAAAATAAGTAGAAGTTTATTAGGAATTTTATAACTATTCATAAATGTTTTTATTTAAAAAAAGGAATGACAATTAATACAAAGATATTGCGTAAGTTTTTTTCCATAAATATGGTGATATTATTTAAGATTTGGATATTAAAAATGATTTTATGATTATAAAAATAAAGGATATATTTGATAGTTTAAGGGAAAAGTATGTCTATAAACAGAGCGGACAGATAAAAATGGACATACCAAAATAGAAATTAGGACAGATAAAAAAGGACAGAGGGAGTAAATCAAATCTGATGAAAATGGCGATTCATAGCAAGTTTCTAACCTTCACAGTAAGTTTCTATCGTTAACCATGGAAAATATGAGTGCGGGTTTTGTTTACCCAATTTAGAAGGAGTTATACAAAATATAGTTTGTCTAGTTGGGATGGGAATTAGGGAAAGTGGGGATAGGAAATAGGTAAAACTTTTGTTTTTGTTAGAGTTTTTATAAAAGGATAGTGACACCTTTAGGTTGTAACTCCAGAAAATATTAAATTTCTTTATAATTTTTTCCATTAATAATGGGAATTTTAAATTGCGCCTGGATTCTTTTACGAGTCCTAGTTATATAAAAGAAGTGTATATTGTTCCTAGCTAGCACTTACGAATTAAGTTTGTAACCACAGAACAGCAGCGGCGGCTTTAGCTTTGGCTGTTTGATTTTCTGTACGGGGTGATGCCGAGGAAGAGGAAATATTTCGACCAAGAGCAGAGGAAAAAGAAGAAAATAGAAGAAGAGCGTTCTTCTCCAAATCTTCCCGATGAACTGATCCTGGAAAACATTCTGACCAGATTACCAGCTCGGGATCTAGGTCAATTCACTACCGTCAGTAAGTTATGGTACGATTCTATACATGATAATACACGATTTACTGCTTCTCACTTTGCTCAGCAACAAAATAGTGAATTAAATTTAGTATTTAATCTCTTTAATGTCTCAATAAACCATCAACTGAAAAATTGCTTTTTCAGTTTACAAAAGGATAGACATGATGAATTTCTGAATTATAAGTTATTTTGTCCAATAATTTACAAACAACCATGTGAACCACTTGGTTACTGTAATGGTTTAGCTTGTTTTAACCTGGTGAGGGAGCCTGTGCCTGGTTTTGACCCTGAAGGTGGGGTAGCTATCATTAACCCGTCTAGGAGTGAAACACTTACCTACCCCTACATAATCCCCACAAGTGGCAAATATTTGGGCCATGGTTTTGGTTTTGATTCATTATTGAATGAATACAAGGTTGTAGTTATCTACACTACTACTACTTCAGCAGCAGTCGGAAGTGGTAGTCAGGGTTTTTTATGCATGGTTGTTACATTGGGAACTAATTCATGGAGAAAGAGTGTTACTAGTACTTCTGATATGTCACCACCACCAGGTTGTTCACCTTTTCCAGATCAGATGGTCATAAGACCTTGGAGAAATGATTGTAGATCAGCCTCCCTTTGCGGCGGAAATCTTGTTTGGACGATAACTATCTCTAGTATGGATGGCTATGAGATTGAAATGTTGCTCTCCTTCGACATTCATAGCGAGAAGATTCAGTTCATCAGACTCCCAACCGAATGCACACCTCTTACCCCGACAATGAACGACCATCAGTCTATAGAAGTTGGTCATCATCTTCTGGAGTTTAAAGGATATCCCTGTGTTGCACGTTGTGAAAAGATATTGATAAGCGACACAGATCATCAACACCATCGCAGTCGTCGCAGTAGTTTTTGTTGTTACTGTTTCCAGGTTCATCTGTATACATTGAAGGACAAGCTCAAGCAAATATGGGTGAACGAGGAGACTTTTGATGTTCGAATCAAGGCGCAAGGTTTAATCAATCATCCCTTCTGTTGTTACTTTAAGACTACTGCCACTACTACTACCCCTCCTACACGCGTAATGAGTGTCTCTGATCAGGTGATACTGTATTGGTTTGACGGGGAGCGTCTTGTAATCTACAATTTGCAAATGAAACATCTCAAGGTGGTAAAATGCTCCCGCTTCGGTAATAAGAGTAATCATGATATTTTTACGACTAATAAGAGTAATCATGATATTTTTACGACTAAAAAGAAAGAACTTTCCAGAGAGCTTGATGGGGATGGTACTATTTATTTCCCGTGTATTCAGTATCAGCTGAACGCTCATGTGGAGAACATCCTTTCGCTGAAAACCTTCATTCCTAAAGGACAGGTTGCCGAATTTGATTCTAACAAGGAGTTTGTACAGTTTACATCCAATAATTATACCGTAGGATGGGTGACCACAGGGTTGAAACCACCCAAATATTATACCTTCTTATAGTAAGTTATCTCCTATTAATTTAAGACTTAAGTCCAGTGGAGCGCTGGTTAGCTTACTCAACAACTGTTTTCAGTTTTATCGAAGAGTTATTTTCTTAATTTGTTTCCTTAAAGTTTTTGCATACAGTGGAAGTTACTAGGAGTATATCATTTAGGTGCAATGATAAATGTGCTTTCCGTTGCTTGATGTGGAGTGACATTATTTTGATTTTTTTTTTTTATATACATTGATAAGAGTGCCTAGCTTCCTCCCATCTCTTTATTGTCATCATACACTCAAACTGATTGTTCAGTTTTATATCATCGTGACTTTATTATTCCAGTGATTTACATATGCTTCTGGTAATAGTATATGTTCATGGGTTCTTCTTGTTTATTTGTTTGCCTTCTTGGATTTGCTTTATGCTAAAGCAGGAACAATAAGGTAGCATGCAGTGGCTGGCTCCATTACCCATATTGTCCTCTGCAGTTTCCTGCATTCATAAAAGAATTAACTTGAACCAATACTTAGCTGCTAGTTTTACATTTGTTTAGGTCATCAATTGCCGTGTATCTCAACTCATTTCTGATTGCAGAATAAACAGCATCTGAACTGATTGAAGTTTGGGTCATCAATTGCCGTGTATCTCAACCCATTTCTGATTGCAGAACAAACGGCATTTGAACTGATTGAAAAGAGTGAAAATGGAAAGAGTTTCTGTGGAACACCATATTTTTTCATGTTGATTAATGACTTGAATTGCATTCGAACTATAACTTGAATGCATTTTAGCTTGTGGTTTTACATTAATTGAACATGATGTGCCAGTTCAAAACATACTTATAGCTGTAATGGTGAATGAATATAATACACAGATTCTTGGAAGGTTCAAAAAGAGGAGAAAGTTCTGCTCCTTCCACTGTGCAGACCACACCAACCGTCTCTACTCAGATGTGTGATAATGTTCAAGACCCCTATCTGTCTTCCTGATCACCAGATGGTCACTACCGGAGCTCATCCAGATGCAAGTGAAACTAATGCTGATATAGTTACAATGGATCCTGAGAATAACTTGAATGGAAGAGTTGGTATAGTTGCACCAGATCCGTGCTTGCCTGTTGCTCAGGTATCTCCTCTCCTCTTTCCTTGCTTGTCCATTATTATTACTCTCATCTTTTTATTCTCCTTCTTTTTGTGCCTTTTCTTTTCCCCTATCAAACAAGAGTTTCTTTATTTTTATTTTTTTTATCTGTGTTTATCTATAGTCATAGAGATCATGCTATTTTTCTGACCTTTTCCGGCTTTCTTATTCTGATTTTTTTTTTTTTGTCTTTAATATATTTTTTATGGTAGCCATCTCCTTGATATCCTGTTGCTCAGATCCTCCACCTCTTGTACCTGTAGCTGTGGTCTTGTTCCTGCTTTCACGCATTCTTCTGAATTGGGGAACAATGTTTTGCAAGTTCTTTTGGTCGGTCAGAGCAAATGGAGAGTGTCCTCGCGTTCCATAGAGATGAACTTTAGAAGTTTGTTTCTCCTTATCCTCCACCTCTTGTACTGAAGTTGTAGTTGTTGTTCTTAGAAGGGTTTGATGGATATGACTGAAGCTATTATGGACGCTAGATGTTGTGTAGGTGGAATCTGGTGTGGTTTCTGAGTACAAGCTGAAGCAGTTGAGAAGGAGATTATGAAGTTGCTGCTGTTGAGCAAGACAATGGCTTTTTGATCTACTGAGGACAACAGAAGCATGACCTGAGGTTAAGAAAAATGGGTTGTGGTCAGTGACTCAATGTTGATGATTTTGATTTGTTGGCTGGTATTGCAGGTGTGTTTTGGAATGTATGAATTGCAGGAGTTGTGGCCTGTGTTTGGTGGAATGAAGGAATGCTTGTGCAGTGGAATATATAGACGGAGTCTGAGATGAGATAGAAATGATGATACATTGCAGGGGATAAGAAATGGACATGGTGAATGGAATAGAAATTGATATGTTGAAGAAAGTCTTGTTGCAGATGTTCAATGGAGAATGGGTGTTGGTTTTGCAGGAATTGGAGAAGCTAGAGGAGTAGAATTAAAAGGCAAGAAAGGAGATTGAATTGGCTTGCTGTTGCAGGGAATGATAGAATATGGGTTGAGTGACGAAATCGTATATCAGGGTTTCAGGATAACGCGCCATCATGGTACAGACTGGAGTGGCCTGAGCAAAACCTGTTGATGCCTGAAATTGCACTGTCAGTTCTCTGGAATCGTCCGTTGAACCGATTCAACTCACTGACATCGGTGACTTGACCCAGTTTACGGATTGACCAGTGCCCGGTGACATCTTTCCGGTCACCTGGATGTATTTTCCGGCAACTTTTCTGAACTCCAGCGACAACTCTTTGGCAGAGAATTTTGGATGGGTTTTTCTCGCACATGGGCTTGGTGGACCTCTAAGACTTGGGTTTTGAGGGCTTTACCTAATTTGAACGGTTTTTGGTCACCAACCATTTTCATGGGGAACCATGATTTCGATTGGGAAATTTTCTATTTGGTCCTAAGCCCATATACTTAGTTATAGTAGGGGCCCACCGGAATTTTCTTTTATCCGGAGGTCCAAAATTAATTAAAATATGGAAATGATCGGAATACCCATTGTTCCTAAACGTGTATACTTACACGCCTCTAATATCATTTGATATTCTTCTCTCTCTCATAAAAAACTCAATTTTTGTGTTCTTCCTCTCTCTTCGTTTTTCCTTTCTCTTCTCGGTTCTAAGAGAAATTCTTGTGTTTCAATCGAAGAATGACAAACCAAAAATGTAGCTTTCGATCTAAGAGAAACCAATACTCAAAAACCCAAACCTAGATTTTGATTTCCAAATTGAATCAAGATTTTTTTCTACACACGAAGATAATCTTGCTCTCGTATAAGAAGAAGATGATTATGAAAAAAAAAAAGGTATGAATCAGCAGTACATATATGTTGTACTGGAAAAAAACCTAGTTTATTTTAACCAATATGATACATCATCACAGTATAAGATGGTTTTTCATCTTTGTTCCAATCACCGAGTGCATAACTCAAAAGCGATGAAAATCATCATAAGTGACATGCGATTTGTGTTTTTAGTTTGTGTTTTCGGTACATAGATTTGCGATTACATAACTAAAAAATTGTTGAATAACAATCAAAAGTGACATGCAGTTTGTATTTATTGGTTTCTGACACATAGATCCACCAGTACATTATGTTCCTAATTAATTCTTCAACAAATTAAGTTCTTAGGAAACAGCGATTACCATACTTGTTTATGCCATGGGTAAAAACCCTGCACGGCTTGTAAATAGGACCGGTCATATAGGTATGTGTACAACTCAGTGTACTGTGTCCATGTCCTCAAAATGAGGTACCGGTCAAGTCCAATAACCGAGAGGTCCATATAAAAAGAAAACAACAAAATTGGACCCAAAATTTTATCCCCCAGTCCTGTACAAAGGTGGAACATAAGAGGACGTATTTTTAAATAACGAAAACAACCTCAAGTATATAAAAGCAGTAACCAAATCCATTTGTTCTTCATTTTCTCGATCTGTTCTTCTTCTTTATTTTCTCATATGTGCTTTAATGAAGTGCTCCAGCTATGAAGATCTTCTGAGGTGTTTGATCAATTCGTGAGTTAAAACTCAGATTAATCTATAGGTTCACTTCCTTCTTGTTGGTATAGTTTAGGTTTACATTTTTCCTTTCTTCTTCGAAATCTTATTTAATTTAGTTTTTTGTTGTTGTTGAAAAGCTTAATTCGATCCACTAATAATATAGTGATAGATATATTGTTTATTTATTTAGTATGTATATTTTTTTGTCACTAATTGTTTCGGATTAGAGAAATATTCATGTTTATAGCAAAATCTAATGATTAGGTATTAGATCCGATGTTGATAATAAACTCGGAAGAGTCTACTTTTGTCGATTTGGTATGATCTCTCGCAGTGTATTTGTGTTGCACCACGTTTTTAATTGATTTTTGGGTTCGATCCATGAGTATGTATGTGTAATCTGAAATATGGGCATTGATTGATATCTTGCACTTTATTTTTGGGTTCGATCCATGATTATGTATGTGTAATACTTGAAATATGTGCTTTGATTTGTTTATATACGAGTTTTTCCACTATTTTTGGGTTCGATCCATGACTATGTATGTGTATCTTGAAATATGTTCTTTGATTCGGTTATATTGAGTTTTGCCACTATTTTTGGGTTCGTTCCATGAGTACATATGTGTAATATCCTGAAATATGTGCTTTGGCTCTGTTATATTCAGAGTTTTGCCATTGTTTTTGGGTTCAATCCATGAATACGTATGCGTAATACTTAAATATGTTCTTTAATCCGGTTATATGCATCGATTCATCAATTCTTCTTTACATGTGGTTGATTTTTAGTTCATGATTACGCATTACGTATATGGCGTACTGATAGAAACTTCTTCTGATTCTGTTTTATTCAGAATTTTGCCATTTTTTTTTGGGGTTTGATCCATGAGTATATGTATGTGTAATACTGAAATATGTACTGTATTTTCATTTTCTTTTATTGTATTGCCATTCATTTTTAGTGAGTTTCACAGAGTGCGTAATGATTGTACCGTATTTTCATTTTTTTAATGTATTATGATGATGGAATGGAATGATACTAAATTGAGAAATAATGAATGTCTACAGGTAGAGTGATTACAAAGAAAATTGTTAGATTCTCGATTTAATTGAGATATATGTAGTACAATCAATTGGTGGACAAAAATCATCTAGTTTGATAATTATAGTTTATATTAAAGAATCTATGACTTACCATCCTACACTACTATATGAATGCCATCTTATCGTTTTTATTTTCTTTAATAGTTTTTACCCGCAATAATACTCATTTGTTGGTTTTTTTCCATTAAACGTCATCGATGTTGTTAAAAAATTTAATTGGGATTTGAGAAGAGCAATTTAATTGTTTTGGGCGCTATAGCAGGTTCACTTGTGAAAATTATGGAGGCCTTGCATACCTGGAGTCAAAATGGAATGAAAGTGTTTTCAGCCAGTTTTTTCCTTCAGTACAACCATTCTGCACTCACTTTCTCAGTATGTATCAGATGTACTGGTTGTTTGGTTGTATGCGAACTACTTGAAAATCAACATGTACCAACACGCCTTGGTTTTTGCTCAAGCTTATGTAATTTATTTATTTTTTCTTTCATTGCAGCAATTGCTAATTTTGAAGTTTTCATTATACACTTTTTTTTTGTACTAGTACAACCAATATACATTGTATACATTGTATTTTTATTTGCAGCAGAAAAGAACTCTGCTAGAAGATGGTGCACCTAATGCCTCATGCTACTATGCCTACTCACACCAAGATGTTGAGAATGAGGATATGGTTTCTGCTGAAGTGTTTCATGATTTTCTTAAATACTTTAAGAAAGCAAAACTGCAACTTGTTGATACTATGAAGGATCTTGATGTGATTAGAATTGAGTTGAAAAAGGTTACTACTGACCTTGGTCTCATAAAGTCACATGTTAAAGGACTTATCAATGAGGATATCTTCCACGAAGATACATTTGATGATATGAATCACAAGCTCAAAGGTCTCAAACCCGTGAAGTCATCGAACGTGAACTTTGATGCAGTTTATGATCAGTTTTCTAGAAGACATTGTTTTTGTTTTAATTCTTTTGCCTAGGAAACTTCTTTAGAGAATTTTTATTATTGTTTTTGTTTAAGAAGGATAACTAGGGTTTGGAATAGCAATTATTGTGATTACACATAGCTATGTCCAACGCTTTCATCTTGCAATGTTTTTATATTTATTTATTTAAATTCTAAAGTGATTTGGAAGATGATTGTTTGCAGTATATTTCAACTTGGGTTTCCTCTTTTGCACTATATGCCCTTTTGATTCACAAACGAGGCATACTTTACGATCACGTAAGTGATTAGAGATTGCAGACCTAACATTATTGTTTGGAGATTTCTTTCTTCCAACCGATGTGTGATTCCCTATGCATAAGTTTGAGTGGAAAAAGTATTTGAAGTTACTTCAAACTCGGAGCTCTTTCGGTTGTATAGAAGTAGATGGTATAGAAGACTTTTCTGAACATCCTTGAATGGAGAGTTAACTCAAGAGATGTTCAATTTCTAAAGCATCCTTTTTAAGTTTTGCCTCGAGTAAGATACGAGTTGATCGAACTTCAGGTTTTTCCTTATATAAGAAGCCTTTTCACCGGAGCCACAGTCTTTTACTACACCAAGAAGAACATTGACATGTTTTTTTAACTGTTTGAATCTATCAGCTTGAATTCTAACCATATTTAGAATTAGTTTACTCTCTCTATTTGTTTCCTCTTGAGCAACATAATGAGATTCATCAGGATAACACATGTCACATACTAATCATTTCATTTGAACACTAGGTTCGTCTTATAACCGAGATGGACTGATCTTTCTCTTTGACAGTCCTATTAGAAACAGAGTCTTTATTTCTGGTGACTCGTTTAGCAGAGATAGTACCTCTGTCCATAAAGTCAGATCGCTACAAACACAGACTTTTGAGGTCTTAAACGTGTTTGCTCGCTTCCGATACCAATTGAAAAATCGGGGTCTAACAACCTCACCCAATATTTCGATTAGCAATCAGATGGACTAACTCCAATATACTTTCTAGAGAATAAACTAGACAATCGACTCAATCTAGATAAAAGTATATCAAAAGTTAAATATCTCGATCTCTCGATTTGACCTATACTCAAGCAAATAGAAATCATGAAGTCTTTATCAAATACAGGAGAGATAACTTGGATGGTACCAAAGACCAATATCCAAGTGTCAATCAATTTAAATCAACAACCAAATATTGGATAGTCTAATTGATTAATCTTAATGCACAACCTGTGATATTTCAATTATATAGAAAAATATAATGTGGAATAAAAATAATACAGACACAAGAAATCTTGTTAACGAGGAAACCGCAAATGCAGAAAAACCCCGGGACCTAGTCCAGATTAAACACCACAGGATGGTACGCACTTGATTCCCTTAGCTGATATCACCCACAACCAAGAGTTGCTACGACCCAAAGTCGAAGACTTTAATAAACAAATATGTATCACACAGAAAAGTCTACGATAATAGATAAATCTGTCTCCCACAGATAAACCTAAGAGTTTTGTTCTGTCTTTTGATAAAATCAAGGTGAACAAGAACCAATCGATAACCCGGACTTATATTCCCGAAGAATATCCTTATCAATCACCTCAAAATAATCTAAATCGTATGGTAGCGAAACTAGATATTACGGAATCACAAACGATGAAACGAAGATGTTGTGATTTCTTTTTATCTTGCCCTATCGGAGATATAATCTCAATTCAATTATTCAATTAAACTCGTATGATAGAAAATGGCAAGATCAGATCGCTCAATTACAAGAGAAGTAGTTTCGTCTGGCTTCACAATCCCAATGAAGTCTTTCAGTCGTTAACCTACAGGGTCTCGAGAAGAAACCTAAGGTTAAAGGAGAACCGACTCTATCAAAACCAACTAGTATCACACATGAGGTGTGGAGTTAGTTTTTCCAGCTTGCTAGATGTCTCCTTTATATAGTTTTCAAATCGGGGTTTGCAATGTAATTTACCTTGGTAAAAAAGCATTCAATATTCACCGTTGGATGAAAAACCTGATTTAACCAAGCTATTATCTTTCAACCGTTAGATCGAAACTTAGCTTGTCACACACAAATGAAATATATTTCATTTAGGTTTGAGTAACCGTACCTAAACGTGTACACTTAGTTGGTTCACAAATAGTTAACCAATTGTTATCCATATGAGCACTTTCATATTAACCGTATTCATTATCCTACACTTACAAGGAGTTCTCGGTTTGTCATACTTTTGATACAACTTGAGTTGTTTCATCATGAAACATATTTCCCAATGCGAGACATTGGAATGTATACAAACAAGCAACGAATTATCCTCCTTAAACTCCTTCAACTTCTTGTACCTACTTTCTTCGAATTTGTTTCTTACATTGTTGATATCATTATTAGTGTACTCATGGATAACATGTTGCACCGTAACAATTTCATTTTGACTCGTGAAAAGTAGAGCTTTTAGTCTCCCATGAGCTTGCTCTACCATACTTGTGGACTCAAGTTTGAAATGTTTATAGTTGTAAGTAAAAGCATAGACAAACCTCTCTTTGTGTGGCCTCAACCATTGTCTCCTGCAATATTCCACTACTTTGGGGTAATTAGTGCCCCAATCATCCTCAAACTCCTTCAAGTTTATCTCATATCTTGTGACACTCATCGAACATACCAACTTATCCCACGCTTTCATGAATAACCCAAATTTGATCTCACCTTCTTTCCATTCTTCGTCTTCTTTCTTTTTCTCCTCCTCTCACTCCTCTTTAGTTAGTTTGCTAAGACGTCCATCTTCCTCTTTTTCACGTTTAGTATTTTTCTTTGGCTTCGGTTTTGGACATGACTCCTACAATTCTTTGTAAGATTTCATTGTATGTGCCATGTGCAAACAAAATTTGTGCGTTGGGAAAAATTATCCTCACGACATTCATTATTGCTTACTTATTCTCGGTCACTACAACCCCGGAGTTTCGTCTTCGTGGTATAAAAAGCTTCAAAGTTTCCAATGCCCAAATATAGGTCTCATCCTTCTCCATATCCATAAAACACCATGCCACCGTGAATGATTGCTTGTCCCAGGTTTGTCCTACAATGTTCAACAAACGCATGTTGTACATATTCGTCTTATAAATACAATCCCTTGCCAATTGAATCATATCCGGATGCGCAAGAAAAATGCGATCCACCTTCCCCTCTTTTGACTCATGGTGTCTCACCGTGTAGTTGTATTTGTGAGCCAACCATTGTAATTATTCCATTACCTTTCTTCCATCCCATTCAATTCTTTTGATAATTGCTTTAGCCGCATAAATTGTAGATAATGAAGAAAGGTTATGTGGGTCATCCTCGTAAACTTACTAAAGATCTTGCTTGGTTTAATTCCCCAACTTTTTTTACTTGTTCGTACAAATGCGGTTTCAACTTGGCAACTTGGGGGTGCCCAACAAGACTTTCCGGATCTCTATGGTTATGCCAACCAACATCAACTCTGTTCATTCTCCACATGTTATCGGTGTCTTTGTTCCTCCAAAAATAATCTTGAATGGGCATCCACACTTCTTTGACTTCGTCTTGTACACCCTAGTCGTCTTCTTATCAGACACATAACCGCTTCTCTTGTGAGTTGCGTCCGGCGACCCACTACACTTGCATACCGTTTCAAACCGCGAACCTTTTTGTTGGGTGTTTTTTACTAGAACGCACATCTTCTCTTTTGCTTTCTCAATAACCCACTTGACCGAGTCGTCTTTTTCCTTCAATTCCAAATCATTAGCATAATGGGCGGAAGTATCAGGACCCCTAACATTGTAAGCTTGAGGCTGATACGTCATCCGTACCAATGCAATCTACAAAACATCACAAGTTAGTTGATATTTACTACAATAGTCGGTAGGGTCGATATGTAAAACAACAACGACCAAAGAATAGCCGGCTTGGTCACAGTGCCGACTAAACTATAGTTGGCACGGTCAATATGTAAAACAGCAACAACCAAAGAAAAACCGGCTTGGTCGAAGAATAACACAATTCCGACTAAATTACAGAAGGAAGGGTCTACCTATCCAAAACAATGCCGCCTTAAGCATGTTTCAAATCACGTCTCATGTGCTTCAAAAATCTTATAGTCGGCAGGGTTCATATTTTTGACTTTTCCGACTAACACTTCTCATGAAAAGTCGTGGCATTATGTGATGAAGACCATGCCGACTCTTTAAGTCGGCAAGGTCCGACCATCGTCAACCTTGCCGATACTGGGCAACAAAAGTGAAAAAAAAAATCCATCTTTTTGCATGGAAATATCACAATCTTCACCACGTAAGCTTTGTGAAAAAGCGGGGGTACAACAACCACACCCAACATTTCGCTTAGCAATCTGTATGGAATAACTCCAATATACTTTCAAGAGAATCAACTAGACTCAGTCTTAATAAAGTATATCAAAGAGTTATATTATGTCGATCTCTCGATTTAATCCTTACTCAAGCAAATAGAAATCATGAGTCTAATTAAATACTAGAGAGATAACTTGGATGGTACCAAAACCAATATCCAAGTGTCAATCAATGTAAATCAATAACCAAAGGTCGGATATTCTAATTGATTGAACTAACGCACAACCTGTGTTATTTCAATTATATAACAAAATATAATGTGGAATAAAAATAACACAAACACTAGAATTTTGTTAACGAGGAAACCGCAAATGTAGAAAAACCCCGGGACCTAGTCAGTTGAACACACATTGTATTAAGCCGCTACATACACTAGCCTACCACAAACTAACTTCGGCCTGGACTGTAGTTGAACCCCAATCAATCTCACACTGATACAAGGTACAATTGCGCTTGCGTCTCGATCCCTGACAGATACTAAGTACTTGATTCCCTTATTTGATCTCACCCACAACTAAGATTTGCAACGACCCAAAGTCGAAGACTTTAATAAACAAATCTGTATCATACAGAAAAGTCTACGGTAATAGATAAATCTGTCTCCTACAGAAAAACCTACGAGTTTTGTTCTGTCTTTTGATAAATCAGGGTGAACAGGAACCAATTGATAAACCAGACTTATATTCCCGAAGAACATCTTAGTATTATCAACCACCTCACAATAATCTTAATCGACGCGGAGAAAGAAGATATTGTGGAATTGCAAATGATGAGACGAATATGTTTGTGATTACTTTTATATCTTGCCTATCGGAGATATCAATCTCAAGCCAATCTTTGCAATTGTACTCGTACGATAGAAACATTAAGATAATATCACACAACTACGAAAACGTAGTATCGGTCTGGCTTCACAATCCCAATGAAGTATTTAAGTTGTTAACCTGGTTTTCAAGAAGAAACCTAAGGTTAAAGGAGAATCGACTCTAGCTAATACAACTAGTATCACATAGGAGGTGTGGGGACTAGGGTTCCCAGTTGCTAGAGTTCTCCCTTATATAGTCTTTCAAATCAGGGTTTGCAATCAATGTTAGCTTAGTAACAAAGTATTCAATATTCACCGTTAGATGAAAACCTGATTAGATTCAAGCTAATATCTTTCAACCATTGGATAGAAAACTTAGCTTGTTACACACAAATGAACTTTGATGATTTGTGTGTAACAAGTTAAGTTCGATCTAACGGTTGAAAGATATTATCTTGGTTGAATCAGGTTTTTCATATAACGGTGAATATTGAATGCTTTGTTACTAAGCTAACATTGATTGCAAAACCTGATTTGAAAACTATATAAAGGAGAACTCTAGCAACCTGGGAAACCTAATCACCACACCTCCTGTGTGATAATAGTTTCATGCCAACCATGCTAGCCGCACCCCCTGTGCAAATGGCAAACCGTTCTGCCACACCTACCGCGCCAAGGCATGCCAACCATGATAGCCGCACCCCTTTGCCAATGGCAAACCATGCCGCCCACACCTACCGCGCCAAGGCATGCCGACCATGCTAGCCACACCCCATGTGCCAATGGCAAACCATGATAGCTACATCTCCACGCTAGAGCATACCAAGCATGCTTGCCGTCCCAACACACCATGCACAACGTTGGCTGTCAAAACAAAGGCCTGCCGCAACAATCAACGACCATCTTTCAATCACCGGAGCAAATCCTAGCCATCCAAGATTACCAGACAACACATGGTAACCTTAACCCCAAAACCTAGCTTGGTCACGCCAAACCCTTGGCCCTACATGCCAAGCCAAACCGCACCTTGCCTTGGCCCTAGCCATGCTAGCCGCACCATGCGCCCATGGCATGCCAAGCCAAACCATTCACGCCAAACCCTTGGCCCCACATGCCAAGCCAAACCGCACCTTTCTGGCCCTAGCCATGCTATCCGCACCATGCGCCCATGGCATGCCAAGCCCTTGGCCCCGCCATGCCAAGCCAAACCATTCACGCCAAATCCTTGGCCCCACATGCCAAGCCAAACCGCACCTTGCCTTGGCCCTAGCCATGCTAGCCGCACCATGCGCCCATGGCATGCCAAGCCCTTCGCCCCACCATTCCAAGCCAAACCATTCACGCCAAACCCTTGACCCCACATGCCAAGCCAAACCGCACCTTGCCTTGGCCCTAGCCATGCTAGCCGTACCATGCGCCCATGGAATGCCAAGCCCTTGGCCCCGCCATGCCAAGCCAAACCATTCACGCCAAACCCTTGGCCCCACCATGCCAAGCCAAACCGCACCTTGCCTTGGACCTAGCCATGCTAGCCGCGCCATGCGCCAAAGGCATGCCAAACCCTTGGCCCCACCATGCCAAGACAAACCGCACCATGCCAAATGCACCTAGCCACGCCACCATGCCAAACACACCTAGCCATGCCACCATGCGCCTTCCGCTGTGGCTACCAAAACGAAGGTGTGCGACAATCAACGGCCCCCTTCAATCCCGAAGCAAATCCTAGCCATCCAAGGTTACGGACAACGCATGGTAACCTTTGGCACGAAACCTAAGATTGGACACGCCAAACCATGCCATGCCAACGTGCATGCCAACCTAGCCAGCGCCACCATTATGGCCTTCCTACGCGTCTACCAAAACGAAGGCGTGCGACAATCAACTGGCCGCCCTTCAATCCCAGGAGCAAATCCTAGCCGTCCAAGGTTACCAGACAACACATGGTAACCTTTGACCCAAAACCCTAGTTTGGTCACGCCAACCTAGACGCACCACCATGCCATGCCAATGGCATGCCAACCTAGTCACGCGCCACCATGCTGGCCTTCCCTATGCGGCCACCAACAAACCAAAGCATGCGACGATCAACGACTACCTTTCCTCTTAAGATGCAAACCCTCGACCGTCGAAGGTCACAAGCTAGCAAGTCTCCCAAGCTCGACTTTCCAGAAACAACAATATACTACCGTTTTCTACAAAAACATTCGAGACATCAACACATATCACAAACCTGGGGATCCTATTTGGGTATTGGTTTTACGGTTAAAGCTATGGCGTACACTATGCTCATCATAAGGAAGTGTCATAAGGTTAAGGCGGTTAGTAAACACAGGGAGTTAATGGTGAAACGCTCTTTTATGGGAAATCAATTCCATGCGTTAACGGTTTTATGGGACATCAATTCCATGCGTTAACGGTTTTGTGGAACATCAATTCCATGCGTTAACGGTTTTATGGAACATCAATTCCATGCATTAACTGTTACCACCTCCTCCCATTTACTCACCCATTTTTCCATTCCTTAATGAGACCAGAGTAAGTTTCACTTCGACTGGTATAAATAGGTCTTACCTATTTCCACCGAACAACAAGTTCAGTCAGGAGCATACACCACTCGGAAAAACGTTTGCTAGCTTTCCCATCTGTTAGCTTCCCACTTTCTGATACAAGTCGTAACACAACTACTCTTCCGTAATCAACTATTCTCGGGTCTCATCACTTTCCTTGCTTCCCTCACCAAAACCAACCCATTCTCCTCCACTTTGTGACCAAAGCAAGTATGGAATGGCCATTTCTTGGTTTAGGTAGGACTTGTCTGATTGATCTCTCGAATCTAAAGTACTCCCTCAAGTACATTGTTTAGGGTTTAAATTCGTTTCTCAACCACACACCAAATTACCGAAATCAGTGAAACCATTTTCACCCACAAACACTATCATACGAGTACAATTGTAAAATTGGCTTGAGATTAATATCTCCGATAGGAAAGATAAAAAAGTAATCAGAAACTTCTTCGTCTCTTCGTTTGTGATTCCACAATATCTTATTTCTTTCGTCAATTAAGATTATTGTGAGGTGATTGATAATACTAGGATGTTCTTCGGGAATATAAGTCCGGGTTATCAATCGAATCCTGTCACCTTGATTTATCAAAAGACGGAACAAAAACTCTTGGGTATTTATGTGGGAGACATATTTATTCAATCATATAGAATTTTCTGTGTGAGACAGATTTGCTTATCAAGTCTTCGACTTTGGGTCGTAGCAACTCTTAGTTGTGGGTGAGATCAGCTAAGGGAGTCAAGTGCGTAATATCATGTTGGGATCAGAGACGTAAGGAATGCAAATGTACCTTGAATCGTGTGATATTGATTATGGTTCAACAACGATCCGATCTGAAGTTAATTGGTAGTAGGATAGTGTTTGTAGCAGCTTAATTCGGTGTGGTTTTCAATCTGGACTAGGTCCCGGTGGTTTTTCTCGCATTTGCGTTTTCCTCGTTAACAAAATTCTGGTGTCTGTGTTATTTATTTTCCACATTATATTTTGTTATATAATTGAAATATCACAGGTTCTGCGTTAGGATCAATCAATTATAATATACAACCTTTGGTTGTTGATTTACATTGATTTACACTTGAACATTGGTCTTTGGTACCGTTCAAGTTGTTTCACATAATAACCAGGCTCGCGGATTTCTATCTATTTGATTTGCTGATTACATTATGAAACAAGAGATATTGTACTCTTTGATATATTGTACTCTATATTGAGTCCATTTGTCTAGTTGATTCTCTAGAAAGTATTTTGGAGTAAGTCCTCTCAGATTTCCAAACGAATTGTTGGGTGTGGTCGTTAGACCCCCGCATTTTCAGTTGTGCCAAAGCTTGTTCTTATTTTCTTGTTCTTCGCATAATGTTAACAAAATGCTAATTTGCAGGCAATAACACCTTTCAATAAGACTTGTTGAATCAAACTATCCAACGATGTCACACCAGGATGGGTAAGTCTCATATGCCACAACTTCGCGTTTTCAAGAGTCGCGCCAACGATGTGTTTGGAAATTGATACATCCCCCGTGGTTGTAATTTGTTCAAGTAGTACAAGTAATGATGATCTCAGTGCCTTTCATGATTAAAATAGATCCAGATTACCTTTAGAACACCATTTTCATCGACTAACTTGTAGCCCTGAGCTTTTAAAGTTCTGAGTGAAATAAGATTCTTCTTTAATGAGTATGCGTGTCTTATCTCCTTCAGTTGTCTAACCATCCCATCCTGCAACTTGATACGAACACTACCAACCTCAATCACCAGGTATGATTATATGTACTTCTCCATCAAGGTCTTCAAAGCTCGAGAACCCGGTCCGATGTGTGCATATATAGTTCGTTTCTCCATAATGTAATACCCGTGTATCATTCGTCATGATACAATCGATAGTGTCATGATCGGTGAGAAATCTAAAGCATCGCTTTGATTTCTCAAGAGTCTTCATAATGTTCACCTATGGTCTTATCAAGTTATCTCCTTATCTCGTCGTACGCTTGATACCATCTTTAATTAGCCTCCGAACGAACTCATTGCACCACGTATACCTATCTTTACGCAGATGTGTTTTACTCTTGAACATCCTCTACTTTTACTACTGTCACCAGTTTTCTTTCCATGTAGGCCACAATAATCAGAAATGCTGGTCAAGTAGAAGTATTTTAATGTTATAAACGTGTAATTATGTTAATAATATCTAGGGTGACTCGTTTATTACTTTGGGATGCCCGTGTGTCTAACTCTATAAATAGAGTCCTAAACCTTTGTATTCTACACACATTTAATATAATTTTCTCTCCTTCTTCTCCCTATTTTATGTCTCGTTCTCTACTTATAAGACGTTATCATGCACGTTGCTCCACCGATACGAGCTAAGGACGATTAATTATGATCCTTATCTAACCCTTTTAAACTGATTTTTTTTCTTCAATAGTTTATTAATCGGATTCTAACTAATTCTGTATTGGGTTTATAATAGGTATGCACGGAAAAGTATTATCTCACAAAAAGTGTAGTCGTGTCTTCACTGGATGACACGAATTAAATAAGTGATAACAATCACGGTAGCATATTCACACGTTTGATCTGGCCATGGAGTTCAATGTGTATAGATATATGTTGCGTGAGAATCGAAAGAATCAAGTAATTTGTGTTCATATTACTTTCCATATTAATCCTCATCTCCTCTGGTTTTATTTTATTTTATATGCATATATATTTTTGCTTCTTTTTTTATTGTTTTTCTTTATTTCACGGATGCTTGGACCAAGTATCTTATTTGGTTTTACCCCAAAAGTGGCAGTATTCGGTCATCTGCACTTGGAAAGAAATACCATTTAACGGGTAATTTTCTTATCTCCTTCTATAGGATGTATAAGGGACAATTTCTATTCCTTTAATGAAAACCGTAATCACCAAAAATTGGTATTACCACAAAACCCGGTTATAATCATATGCATGGTTGAAAACCTACGGCCAATTAACCTTGGTATTTTTGTCGGTTGGACAAGGGTCATGTGAATTATTGCTATGGTTTCTATTTTTTTTTACAAGAAACCATCCATCCATCACAAAGTGGATTTTCTCTAAAAATCATAGCGATAATGATTTCTATATTTTCTCAAAGAAATCAAGCCAATTAAGCTTGGTTTTTCCCTATCGATCTTAAAGGGATAAAATATCGTTATTATGGTATTCGGAATTGCAAACATCGATGAAATTAAGAATTGTTGCATTCCCTAGGGATATTGAACAATCTTTATTTTATTTTTTCATCTTAATATTCTCCAAAATTTGAAATAGTTCTACTTGTAGTTGGAATTGGACACTAAAGATCAAAGGGTGTGCACCCGGCTTGTTAGCCATTATTATTAGTCATTGTAGTGACTATATTGATCTTGAATTTAATTTTTGAAAAATAAAGTGTCTACAATCTCATGTCGTTGAGGTCATGGAATTATTTGGAGATTTATTTGCATATTTTCTATCTTTTTGGTTGTAACCAATAAAATCCATGCTTTGTTCAACTTGTATATCAAGTGGATTACATTTTTCGGATAATTTTTAATGATTCTTGGATTCAGTATCTACTGTCCAACCTGGTATTGCTAAAATCCAGAAATTGTTCTAAGTATATGTCCTCGAATTAATCGGATAATACTTTACGAAAATTGATTTCGTATATGAGATACAATTATTTCCGCCATAATCAGGGGGAGACTATATACAATATCAAAAGATGGTGTTAATTAACTAAAGTTATATCAATTTCTCTTCCATTAAATCAAATCGATAAATGCTGCCATTAAGTAATAGGCGTGAAATTATCTCATTTAGCTTTTTCATAAGCTATTGTCGTTTGAAAAGACAAATCCAATCACTTCTAGCAAAAATGTAGCGTCTCGCTTACATGCTACATATAGTGCTCCAATAGAGTCTATCATAATATGATTCACATTCTCAAAATTAATATCTCCTCATTTGACGAGGAGGAGATTATAATGCCCGCGGGAACTGGTACCAGTGAAATTTGAATTTTTGAAAGTGTGTATACACCAGAGAATTGTGTTGTGTCATAATAAACTAATGATTGTCGAATATTCATTTAAAGTAGCTAACGAAATAAATGATGGTGGTTGTGGACCTCTCTAAAGAGTAATATCGACATATGTGATTGGTTGGCATGTAATCCATTTTATTAGATTGGATTATTATAATTTCTCGATTAACGTGATTTGGATCCAAGACTTAACACCTTAAAATTGCCAAGCCTATTACTTACAAAGTTGGTGTAGTCGTAATGCGTTATACGAGAAATACGTTCGTTGTGAAAACGATTTGAGGGTTTTCTTTTGATTGGACCTAGGATTGGTTCAACAATTGTTCTTCTTATAAAACACATTTAGCGTGGTAGTCCTTGAAGGACTCGTATGTGGTCGGAGAAAAAATTCAAATTTGTAATCCTTGTAGGATTCAAATTATATTCTGGTAGCCACTTGACTTGATTATGTCAAGTTAACAATCCTTCATGTGTTTTTAGAAATTTGGTACATAACCAAAAATCCGGATTAATTAGTTGATGCTATCAACTTTATGGGTCTCTTGAGGAGTCCTTAAAAACACAAAAATCCACGCTTTAGCAGCATGAATTCAATTTTTTTTTTTCTCAAAAGCTGGGTTTGGAATTATGCTAGCTTAAACTCGTCTTTGAAATAGACTAGAGTTATTATTTTGATGCTTTTCTTTTGTAAAACTCATATAGTTTAGCATCCATATTTACGTCAAAAGTTGTACTCTTTTCCCTTTATTTCATGTTTTATCCCATGTGGTTTTCCTGACAAGGTTTTAACGAGGCAACATCTCGTTGACGTTTAATTTTCTTATAAAATGTTGATATTTGTGCTCTTTTTCCTTCGTCCAATTTTTTCCCATTGGGTTTTGTTGGCAAGGTTTTAGTGAGGCAATTTAATTCAACATGATGGTCATCCAAGGGGGAGTTGTATCAATTTGGTTGTTTAGTGGATGCCCACATTTGATTGAACCAAATCAACTTAGTCATCTCCTAAGAATTTGGATTTCCTTCAAACAAATACGATTTTTGTTCATGTATGACAAGGTATTCATATCTTGGCACTTTGTTGAGGAAACTAAATCAACTATTTATGCAAATCATCTCCAATAAATTAGCAATCCAAGACAGAAGTACTTAATGTATTGAAAGAAACATGAAGACTTGAGAACACCACTATTAGAAGACTAACACAAAAGAAGACTTCATCAATCGCAGATTTCTCACCAAAGTATTGATATCTCCAAAGATTCAAGAAATTCGTTTATCGAAATTGGGAAGTGTTGACTCGAAGATTTGCAAGCCAAGATTTAACCGAAGTACTTATCGTGGGGAGCGTCATAGTAAAAGGTATTTTCTTTGGACTATCACGTTGTACTCTTTTCCTTCGTCAAGGTTTTTTCCCATTGGGTTTTTCCTTGTCAAGGTTTTAATGAGGCAAAGATATGCATGTCCAACTCTGTTCTAAGTTTATTCATAATTGTACTCTTTTCCCTTCGATCGGGTTTTGTCCCGTTGGGTTTTCGACAAGGTTTTAACGAGGCAATTAGCTTAGACACAATGTCATCAGGGGGAGTGTTATAAACGTGTAATTATTAATAATATCTAGGGTGAATCTCGTTTATTACTGGGATGCCCTTGTGTCTAACTCTATAAATAGAGTCCTAAACCTTTGTATTCTACACACATTTAATATGATTTTCTCTCCTTCTTCTCCCTATTTTATGTATCGTTCTCTATTTATAAGATTTAAAAGAATTTTTCAAAGAGTTATTTTAGATGACATTTATTAATACTCGGTGTAGGAAACTTAAAGAAAAATTTATGG
>JAJJWW010005308.1:0-26731 GCA_023531295.1 Papaver armeniacum
TATGGCCTCAAGCAGGCTCCTGGAGCATGGTTTTGAGATTTGCCAAGTTCATCACAAGTTGTGGTTTCCATGGTAGTGTATGTGATCCCTCACTTTTGTTTATCAATCAGGATCGGAACGTGATACTTACTTTTATATGTTGATGACATTATTTTGACCGCATCTACCGACATGCTCTCCCTATGCCACTTCATTGATTTGATGAAGAGAGAGTTTGCTATGTCCGACCTTGGTCCACTACATCATTCTGGGCATCACAAGTTACTCTTTCATCCTGGATTATTTTTGTCTCGGTCATTATATGCCGCGAGGACATCATCGCGCGTGCCTCCATAACAAAATGTAATCTTGGCTACTCCGGTCGACACTGATTCCAAGCTCGGGCCGGCTACGGGTCCCGACTTTTCGGATCCTACTCTATACGTAAGCCTAGCGTGTGCTCTTCAACCTCACTTTTACTCGGCCTGCATATCGCATAATGCCAGATTCAGGCGGAGTATGTCTATTTATGCATGACCCTCGTGAGCCTCACATGCATGCCCTCAAGCGAATCCTTCGCTATCTTCAGTAAGCACTATCAACCACGGGGCGCTTCTCGGCTTCCACTATTTCCTCGGCTAATAAAGATGCTACGATGCCGATCAGGCGAAACATCTCCTCTCGACGATCGACGTCCGGCTTTTGTGTTTTTCTTGGTGACAATCTCATCTCCGTCATCCAGCGACAAGCAACATCTCTCGATCCGATTGAAGACGGAATACCGGGAGTAGCAAATGCGGTTCTTTGAGACAACATGGCTTCGCAACCTTCTTCTAGAGCTCCATCTACCTCTACGACGTGCTACCATTGTTTATCAGTGACAATGTAAGTGCGATATATATGTCTGAGATCCTGTTCAACATCAGCGCACCAAACATGTGGGGATTGATATACATTTTGTTCGTGAACGAGTCCGTATTGGTGCCATTTCAAGTCTTACACGTCCCCGAGAACGGATGCCGACATCTTCTACCAAGGGCTTCCTCGTCGCTATTTATTCGTTTTAGTTTTCTAGTCTTAGCGTTTGTTCCTCTCCCGCTCCAGACTAAGGGGGTAATAGATATTATATTATCCTGTTGCCTTATTTTCCGTTTTGGAGATTATCTCCTTTACTTTGGTTGTAATGACAAAAGATATTATGAAGGTTTTATATATTGGTCCTGGGAGAACATTTCTCTTCAAGGAAGTTATCATCAAATCCAAGACTTCTCTTTATATACCCTAAGCATAAAAGGTACCCTATAAGAAATTTTTATGATTATCCCTCACCTATCTGGTTATTACCACTAGTCTCATGATTTCTATGAAAATCCCAGAAGAAAATAAAGAACTTGTCTTGTTGTTGATGATGATCTACTCACCCACACAATGTTTTTTCCTCTCAAAATTCAAGTTTCTTAGCGCAGCATTGTAGTATTTTCTTGGTTGAGTTTGTTTGTTTCTGTTGCTTGTAAACTCTTCATTTTCTTTTTAAGTTTTGATTTCGTATATGTTGTTTCATGTTAGGCTCATAATTTATTTATTTTGTGCAATTTGTTCTCCTTCTGCCTCAGAAGGGGTAGTTTAAGTATAGATAAGGAATCGTCATGACTCTCTCTACCGCTGTAGTCAATGATAGTGAAGTCAGTGTGTTTCTTTCTTGTAGAGCTTCAATGAATTTTACATATATACAGTAAATCACTACGATCTGAAAATTAAATACCGGATCAACCAAGGTAAACTCTTCATCTTTTGGTTCTTTTCATTGGGGTTTTTTAGTGTCATTAAATGGCTGTTTTATTTCAGAGTTGCTTCAAATTTGGGATGTGGGCCTATGCCCGCTGTTGGGATTCATTACCAAATGAGAGCAACCTTGATTGATTGGTTCTTGATAAACATTATGTTTTAGTTTCACCATGAATGGTTTATTTTTGTATAATGGCAAAGCAAAGCAAATGATGAAATTCTACTTGAACGATGCTTTTATGGCGATGTTGTTTTTTAAACCTCCATGACTCTGATGCTTTGGCTTAATTTCTTAATTCTAGTATTTTCCAATGTTTTATATTTTCTTGTTTGTTATTGATCTCCTTTGCTCTGGTTTTGCCACTTTGAATGTTACTTGAACTCATTTTTGATGACTTTTACATATCCCAATAGCTCGAACGAGAAGAAAGAATAGGAGACACCATCGAACAAAAGTATGAAAACCCTCGTTTGAGATTGCTATGAAGTTAGCGATAACCGGAGTTTCTATTCAGTGAAGGAAAATCTGAGAAAATTCGAAATCATATAGTATTATTTGTAACCATTCTTTTGTAGAATTCAGATATGATTCAAGTTGTTTGTTTGTTCCAGCATGTTCACTTTCATATTATTCAGCTTGATTTATGATTGCCTAGTCTCTACAGAAAAAGAAAGGAAATATTGGACAACCTTGCCCCCTTATGACAGATTGTCTATTATTAGCTTATTAGCTTAATTCTCATGTAATGCGCGTCCCTTCCCCCCTTCCTCTTGATCACTGATTCTGGTAAGCAACACGCACTATAAGTTGTAAATTCTTTGGTTGCTAGTGGTTGGACAAAGATTGTAGAAGGACTCAGAAGGGTTCAAAGGTTATTGAGGACACAAAATCCTGCTTATAGTATCATGCTATTATCTGATCGAGGAAGCATTTCAGTTGATAATAATAATGCTTATCATCAGTTGATCTATTATCATTACATCTACTCCTTTTAAAATTCCCGCTTGATCCCAAACTTTGTGCTCTTTGTAGGTACTTTGTGGCCTCAAGATGACAGTAAAATACAATACAAGTGCACTTACTGTTTATTTTTTACTTTTTTCCCTAATCAGATACACTTATTGTTATTGGTATGTATGACTTTGTAGTATTTATAGACTTCGAAATGATGAAAATTATTTGGCTATATCAGATTTTCGAGCACTGTTACTTTGTGCAGTTCAAATCCTTCTAATTCTTAGTGCAGATTGAATTTCTAGTTTTTCTTTGCGTACCCAAGGTGATTCTATGTTGATACATACCACGCGAGTTCAATTCTCAGCCGCACCATAATCTAGTCTCACAGTATAGTAGTGGGCTAGTGTGGCTATGGAAATGTTAATAACATAACTGGACTACGGTTAAATTATCCATTGGGATTTTGAGATTGATTGAGGGCATTCCAGTAAAATCAAACAAACTCCCAAGCCCTAATAGTGCTGTAGATTATTGAGCTATAGAGGAGACTAGCGGTGAGAGTAAGTGAGGCGGCGTCGAGGGAAAAACAGGAGTTGTGATGATCAGAATGTGCCGTTACCACCATACTGCTATCAATAATACTACTCAAATTTCAAGTTCCTGGGAGAAAACCACAGATTAAATCTAGACACTTAAGCTAATAACTTTATGTCGAATTAATTAAACACAAAATTGGTCAAAAAGACCAAAACAGAAATTTCCTGGGTGAAATAGATTCTTAGCTTTAGATACTGTTTATATAGCCAAAAAACATAAATATACTGTTTATATAGCCAATTTGGATATTTCACCCCGTAATATTTTTATTTATTAACCAAGAGACAAATATGTCCTGTCTTCTACAAACAAAATAGTACTACACAATAGAGTACTAAAAAAACAGAGTACTACTTGACAAATATCCTTCCATTTCACACAATGAAGGCTAATTCTTCAACTACAAGATTATCATACAAACATCAACACCTTTTTTATAGCATCTAAACCTTCAACTCACACCACACCCCATGAGCAAACAATAAGTAATCGGTTGATTATCTTCAAATCATTCTTTCATGTTTCACTAGCAACAGATTCATCTACTCAATGACCCAACAACGCACCGAGCTTCATACTCTTCTATCGCTATTCATAGCCATCTCTCGACGGCAATAGTAGTCACAAACCCGTTATTTCATTAACGGTGACCACACATCGATTCACAAGAAACCCATTTCTCATCCACCGCCATCACCGTGAGATCCACTCAAGGCCAAGGGAAGACTAGATAATTTATTTCATATACTTGTTCTACAGGGATGGAGCCTTACCATCGCTCAAAGATAGCTATTTCCAGAACCATGAAAGGTGATAGAAATGGAGATCAATGTAAGAAGCACAAAACCAAGCACAATCTCGATGGTTATCGAAACCGCATAAATCAGAATGTCATCATTACATTATTATAAGACCACTTCTTGAAACAAATAATTAAACAAGTGGACTGCAGTGAGAAATGGAATAACAGATTGTAACCGTGTAATTTTTTATTCTTTGAAAAAGCGACGCTTAAACCAGCAACTGTTAAAACTATGTCATTATATCATACCTTGACCAGTTGAGCTACAGAGGCCGTCACCTTAGAAAACATTTGCAGCTTCCAAAATGCAACCCGGTTGAGGGACATATTTTCTTAATGCTTATTCAACATCAAATAAATAATACCGAGATGCCGAGATAAACAATCAAATGTCGATACAAAAATGTAACTTTGTACGCATGTGGACGACATGTCAAAGGAGCACCAACTTCAGTTCCTAATCCAGCTTAAAATGTTCACACCACGAGGAAACGACTACAAGTTTTCAGGATTATAGCATATATTTTTACAGCTAAAACAACTATAAGATTTCGGTAGGACATTAAAAGCAAGAATAAGAGGCACATTTGAAGCAAGAACAAAAACTGGTGCATGATTTGCATGTTGGAAAGCACAAAACACTTGTTGCATGAGATTTTACTAAAGCAGCCATGATCCACGCGACACGTAACATCGATCGAGCCAACAACAAGATACACTACTTGGATTTTGCAACAACTTGAGAAACAACTCTTCTCACCTTTTTGTGGACATAATGTACATGTATTTGGTGTAAAAGTAGAGATCAACCACAGGAGAAACATCATATCTATGAACTTCATTTCATAACTCCATCCACGGTTGAACCGCAACCAAGCTCAATCCAATCCCGCAGCCGCAACTTCATTTCCATAACTCCATCCACGGCCCCTTCATCATGTTATTTTATTACTCCAACTAGCACTAGATCTATAACTGAATCTCACCAAATCACCACCATTGCATTCCTCGGATAGGCTCGGGCTCTAACCATCATATCCTTTCCAACCCTCGTCATCACCTACTACATCAACATATCCATTTCTATCACCTGTAATTTCAGCTCCATCTCGGATTCATTTCATCATGGAGTATTCATTACCAAAGAAGAACACCAATCTAAAACAGATGTAATCAGTTTCATCCTAGTTTAAAATGACCGAAAATTCAAATTCAACCTAATCTAAACATGACAAAACCAAATTCAACAATCTAAAAACAAGATGAAACTAGTTTCATCTAGTTTCAAATGAGCGATAGCTAACCCGATTTAAACTAGGACGTAACTAGTTACATCCAAGTGTTACTAATATTCGACATGGGACGAACTCGTAGCATCCAAGGTTACTACTATTTGAATAGATTGGATGTAACTGGCACATCCAAGGTATTAATACTACTATTTGGAGCAATAAAATAGAACGTATCTAGCTACATCCAAAGTGTTGTGTTATTACTCTCATTTCAATTCCAATAAACATACTAAGGCTTTGTAAGTTATATCCCAACTTAAAATTGGATGTAAACCAGTTACATCCTAAGTTAAAGTTAGAGGTAAACCAAGTTACATCTTAAGTTAAAGTTAGACGAAACCAATTACATCTTAAGTTAAAGTTAGACGTGAAACCCGGCTTACATCCTATCAAATTTAGCCGTAGAGATGCTATATGCCATAGAAAATCACTCGTGCATTCTTACAAACACCTGTTGAGCATGACTTTGATTATGCCTATTCTTAGAATACAATTCATATAACCATATGCAAACCATTTCATCCAAAACATACAATTCATATAACATATGCAATCCAGTTTCATCCAAAACATAAACATAATTTTTTTACAACAACCCAACTAAAATCCAGTTACATCTAGTGAAATATAAATAAAATCAATCATGCAATTCTGAAAATAAAATCAGAACCAAATTAGGGTTTGGAAACTTACTACTTCTAGAGAACATTTTGTGAAATTAATCGATTCAAAGCCTAATTAGCTATAAATCCTTCATGCCGAGTTGGTGTTCGTGTTTGTAGATGCGGAGAAACCAATTTCAACGATGATGTCTCAGTTTCAAATATGATGATACTGTTGATGGTGTAGGCGGTAAAAAAAGATGATGATACTATTGCGAGCAGAAGGTGGAGAAACCAATTACAACGATGAATGAAGATGTGGTGATAAATACTTCTGACTGAGTCGACTTGGTGTTGATTAATGAAGATGAAATTGTGGTGGATTTTTGGTGTGGTGGAACTGGTGGTGGTGGTGGTGCTGGTGGTGGTGGTGAAGAAATTTGATGTAGAACGAGAGAAGTTTTTGATGATGTCTATGGTGGAGAAGGTGAGAGCAAGGTTTGGATCTGGTTTTTATGGAGGCTACGGAGAAGACGAGAAGAAATGTTCCCTGCCTCGATAGAAGGGGTAGTTATGTCTGTTTCTAATAAAAATATGTACTGTCCATATGACCCAGGGAAAAAACTTACCCGTCCATTTGACCCAGAAAAGATACAATTTTGGCTATATAGCCCATTTTCTCGTTAATTAAAAGTATCCTAATTAAACACCAAAATGTGTACAAAGTTGATCTAAAGTAATGCCGAAGATGGTAGAACAATATTAATAATAACAAACCATAAATGAGTCCTCATAGCCGATAATCGAATTAACAACATAAAATAAAGAGAAAAGAAGTAGACAGTTGTTCTTCAATTCACACATGGTGTTGATAGGGTTACTCTTCCTGATGGAAAGATTGGCGGAGGTTAATTAGCAGCAATATTGAAAGACAAGTAGTAAAGGCGAGGGATACCACAAACGATACGAATAGCCCGAATGAAATTCCTTTGCTCACAATTCTCTTGTTCTCCAGGCTTCTTTTAATTCTGCACATTCCCCGTATATGAGCCCTTGATATTTGTAAAGTTTCCGCATCTCCTTGTTACCCCTATGTATCTCCCAAAATGCCCAAGTTACATACAGCATAAAAACAGTTAAGATCATCAGAAATATGAGCTTCAAAACACTAGTCTGGGATATGTTATAGTTAGTGACGCCTCCAAGCAGAATGGTAAAGAGGTTTGATTTTATTCTGACATCATCTACCGCATTTTCTCGATCTTCTCTTCTGAATGCTTCATTCTCAACAACCTTGTTTCGTCTTCTTTTTTCCCATCGTCACCCTTGTTTTTCTCATCATCATCCTTGTCAGCTTTTAGCAGAAGGCTTCTGATGTCAATCAAAACATGCTGAAGCTGCTGATTAACAAGATGTTCTTGAACCTGGGCCATCTGCATTTGGAAAACCCAGTTATTCAGCAAACCAAAGCACGAATATACGAAACACAATTTCACAAAAGAAAATCGAAAACACGATTCACTGAAATTAGATCTAAATCATTATAACGCACTGGTTAGTTTAGATACAAAACTTGAATAATTTTTAAAACCCACTTAAAAACCAGAATATGACGAATCCCAGACGATATTATAAGGAATTAACGGGGACTCATACATCTTTCGATCAAAAAAATGACCATTCAGGAAAGAAACGCGTATTAATGGGAGCAGAAACCAAAACAACATTAATGGAAAAAAAACTAAGATAAACCTGAACTCAAATTCCATAAAATCGAACAAAACAATAAACAAATCATTATATTGAGATTTATACTCGCGTTCTGAATAAGTAGGAGGTTTCTTTTCATCATAGCGCCTCAATCTCAAATCTTTTAACACTCAGAATGAATAACGTTTCAAAGATCTTTCTGATCTGATTCAATATTAGCAGTTCTCAACTATAAAACATAAAACTAAGATAAATCAAAGGGTAAAACCTTGAAATATAAACAAGAAACACCATCAGAAAATATAGATTTACTATCAACAACGACACAAAGACAACAGTCTATGTCCGCTGTGATGTTTTTCATCATCTGGAACTTGCAAAAGATAAAACCGTAAAAACAAAAACCATCAGAAAACATAGATTTCAAATCAAACAACTGCGCAAAGACAAAGTCTCTGATGACAGTCGTGAATATTGAATTCAACTTCATCACCTGGGATTCGAAAAAGCAAAACTAAAGAGCTACAAAAAAAAAAAAAAAAAAAAAAACTACTAGAAGTTGCTTTTAGATCCATTCACGACCCATATTCACCTGAATGGAATAAAACAGAAAGAAACAAGAATTGATTGATATTCATTCAAATTACAATAATATTGAAATGTAGAAGAAGTAACATCTACTAGTTACGTTTGAGAGGAGATATCATTATGCTGATTATGTAATTGTAATTGATCATCAACATCAGATGCCATGATCAATTGATGTGTGGTAGTTGCTTTGGAGACAGCGCAAAACAGGGTGGAAATTTGTGAGAGGCGGCAAGCATGAATCTGTCCAAGGAGGAGAGAAATGAACCCTACTCGCAATCGCTAAATAGGAGGACTATAGGTAGGGCTGCACAAAACCGAACCTAAACCGCGAACCGAACCGAAACCATTGAAATATTAACCGAACCAAAGTGAAACCGAATCCAACGGTTTAGGTTTAGGTTGTCAACTCTGAAACCGAGAGACTACGGTTCCAGTGATGCTTTCAAAACCGTACGGACTCAATCGAAACCGATTGCTATAACTAAGTAGTCGTTGATATTAAGATATGCAGTCAAATCTAATCCTAACCGCAAAAAGTTTTAGGTATTAGTTCATTACCTTCGTTTCTTCAGTTTCATTTCTTCTTCGCCGCGAGAGAGAGAGAGAGCAGTAGAGGCAGAGAACCATTTCACTCCTATCATATTCTTGATTCTCTTTTCACAAGGATTTTCTTTCAACCTTTGTTTAAGGTAACCAATTATCTAACTTCTGTTTTCGTTTGTTAAATTATGCTATGCAATATAAACGAATCTATAGATTTAGGGATGTTTATTTAAGTTTTTGATTCAATTTTTGCATGAGTATTCTCTTAATAGATGTGTAGATCATATTAATTTATCTTTGATTTCATTATCTTGTTTGTCGAATTAACCTTATCTTCTTGTCTCAAATTTCTAGCAGATTTTTAGTTTATGGCAATTAGGGTTAATCAAGCTTATTCAAAATTGAATCCATTGATAATTGCATATTTGGGGTTCATTTCAATAATTATGTTCTTAAATCGCATGTTAGATCTCGAATGTTACGAATTTGGAAAGGTGAGATTTTTTTGATGCAAGAATGCTAGATTTGAAAGGTTTTATTGTTGGAACTAGGTTTTTCTTTGTTAAAAGTTGAGACTTTTTCTTAAATTTGTTGGAAATGTCTAATTCGTGTTGAATGCTTGAATGGGTTGCTGTAGTTTCACCCGAATTCATGTTACATTGAAGAGATTTACTCACTCTTTCTGTTTGTCAATCCTAGAATGTATTTTCTTGTTTTGTTGATATCTTTAGATCCAATGGATGGATTGTTATGAGATTTTAGCATCTAATTTTGGTTCCAATTGAAATTTTTGGTGGCTTCATTTTGATATGTTGTTTATTCCACTTATGTGTGTACTATTAAACCTTCTATGGAACAGGCAGCAGCACCACTTGGTAGGCATCGTCAAATTAGGGCTGCAAAAGATGGGATCACTTGATAGGGAAGACCACCTTCAAAACATGCTCTATGTCGGTATTGTAACACGAGATTCCCCCGCTGATCCTATGAAGAATGGGACCTCTAGTTTGATTCTTCATCTAAAGAGATGTAGGTTAATGCCTAAATGGTTAGGTAGCATGAATGATATGTACTTTGTATTAGTATTAGTTTGATTTCAAGTTGAAGGAAATAATTTAGATATCTATTCATCTAACATCTCATAGATATTTATTCAAGCAAATCGCTCAACTCGTTTCGTATGTGCAGGTGTACTAGTAAACCTCCTATGGTAAACGCAACACTACTTGGTAGGCAAGAGGCAAATTATGGTCGATGGCCTCATTTCGATATGGAAGAGCCACCTTCAAAGTATGTAAACTGGTCGTCATTGTAAAGTAAGACTTGTCAGCCGATCCGTAAGTAATGGAACTGTCGGTTTGATTGCCCATCTAAAGAGATGCAGTAAAAACTTCGTAAGGAACACCCAGCTATGAACTTATGGAATGGTGTTTAAATTTTTCTTTTATCATTAAAGAGAAACTGGACTCTTTGCAATTTAGTTGTTTCTGTTAATGTGTGTTGGAAGATCATCTAATGTGTTTAAATTTCTGTGAAATAAAATTTTTATGGAAGGTTTAGAAAAGGTTGTCCTGTCAGTTTGTACAATCGTCGAAACTAAAATTTTAAAGCAGTCGGTTAATCAAACCGGACTCATTTTTATACCGAAACCGAAGGCTCAAAACCGATGAAACCGACTAAGCTAAATGGTTTCATCGGTTTCAATATGGGAAAACCGAGTACTTCTCGTTTCGGTTGTTTTTTCGCAAACAACCGCACCGAACCGAACCATGTGCAGCCCTAACTATAGGAGGGGTATGGATGCGGGTCGATTTTCTTTAACCCGGCCCGTTACTAAACAAGTGGTGGTAGACTGTGCTCCCAGTTACGGGACTATACACCATACAACCAAAGAGATTATACAACCGTAACGTGGATGGCTTAGCAATCGAAGGGGTGGTTGTACGTCATAACGTGGAGTAGCAAGTGTAATTTTACCGAGTTTACTGCATTTTAATAGGGTTGTTTGTACTGGGATCAAATCATTACCTGACTCATGTTCTAACCTTCGGCTTGTGGAAGATGAAAATTGAAAATGAATCTCAAGCACTTTCTATTTTCCCAAAATCACAAACCAATACCACTCGAGTAAATAAATGTTTTTATTAAGTATGCTACGATGACCAAGGAGTATGGTAGATTATAGCTGCATGTGCCCAAGTGAGTTTTTACGTTAGATGACCGAGGACTTCATATATACACACCCAGTGGACAAAATCGTAATCAAAATATTGGCGTACGTGGAGAACAAGTGTAACTGTATTTTCTTTACGAGTTTTTTGCATTTTAACAGGGTCAGAATTCACAATACATGCTGGACCAGCAAGCGTAACACAATGTATATATATTTTTACTAGTTCAGCATCTGCATCGTCCAGTCCACATATTACACCACTTGATGGGAAACTCAACATTTACACACATCTTGAATACATATATATCAGACGCGCACACACACCAAAGAAGAAAATACACAACCAAAAATATGGGCATCCACTATGCATGTAGCTCCGGATTAAGTTCACCTCAGTCACTCTTGGGCTTCCTGCAAGAGCCTTCGAATTGCTTGTTTTCAAGGCTGTTGACCCACAAAATATGTTGCAATCAGAGCCACAACTTCTCGGCAATTAACAAAATCAAAAAATTTGCAAATTACATTTCAAGTTCTCAATATTAGATTATCAGCTTCCAATTATGCTTACTTTTTCGATTACATGTTTCGGTAATCATGATTAGGAACACACATTCTACGGACATCTAGAAACACTATCATGAAAGGAGATATATAAGAAGTCATACTGAAATGATCTAGACATCGCCTTTCAAACTCAATGAGAAGATATCTTGTCATGAGAGGATAAAACTTGGCATGGTTCTGAAGGACAAAGAAAATCTCAGTTCCCACGAACATATTTCAAGTCCAATTTACAAACTCAGCGACATTCATACTGATTTTGTACTTAGAGCAAAATTTCACTTAACCAAGAACCTACAAGACCCCCTTATCCACATCCGCCTGTTGGAATAAGTATTAGGTGATTGAAGTTCAAAATGCAGTTTAGATTGACAATTGATTCTTTGTTTTATGGTGTGCAACACTATTAAACTGGAATCGAACTAAGGAAGCAATATATATGGACCATCATAGATAACATAAAATTGACTTGATGGTAAATCTTAATCAATAATGTCCCAGACCCAGTCAACAACTGCCTATATGGATGGATGATACTGAAACATGACTAATCAGTAATAAACATGCTTCAACAAACTTATCTGAATTCAACAAAAAGCACATACTTACCCATATATTACCCTGGTAGTGCATAATAAACTTATCTCGAGGAATGGTCTGCTATTTAATCCGCAGGTTGCAATAAATTCATATATTTTTGATTGCTGCAAATTATGATGAGCAGCTTTGTATTACTTAGGTTTGAGAGGAAATATCATTGTGCTAAGTATGTTATTGTTGTCGCTTGTTGATGATCATCAGAAAAAGACGAGTCAGATGACGTATCTCCAAGTTGTAATCCAACCGGGATCGTTCTTGCAAGACCCTTTGAAATCGCTTATTTTCCTGGCAATTGACCCTGCTAGTTTGGTAACAGTGTGTGACTTCCCTTTATAGTGGGATTGGCCTCTACGTGAATTCCAGATACCTGCATATATTCAAAATCCCATGCGCGAACAAAATGCAGCAAGGGTTGCATCCTTGTGCAAGCATTGAGCAAAGCATGACAATTACTATATTCCGAGGGCAAGTTGCATATCACTTCAATGTGACCAAGTAGCACTTGGGGGCAAGATATATAACACCTCGTGATATGAAATAACTCTTTGGGGCAAGCTGTGTAACACTTCATACACTTGGGGCGAGTTACATAGCACCTAATCGCAATGTAAGGATTGCTTCAAAGCCGAAACTTGTGTAATTAAACTTTTAATCCTGCAACGAGTCATGTGGATTAAGAGGGGGCGAGTGTACACCCCAATATTTTTGCTAATTTTTACAATCAAAGAATGTTAAATTGCTATAGTTATACTGGATGGAATTATTGTACTCCAGCTTAAAAGCAACTCGTCGACTCAATTGGACGTTGTAATCGATGCAAATCAGCTTTGCCTATGACTTTTGTACTGGGCTTGGACGCAACTCGATGTACTGAAGCACTTAGTTGACGTGAATCGATGTCAGTTTAGTTTTATTTGTAACGGTTACACCTAGGTTTATCGAATCATGGTTAAGTCTCTCAAAGAATGGCCGCAGCCCAACCTGATCGGGTTACTGCAGTCCCATTGTATTCCCGCAAGCCAGCCGATCAGCAGCTAGCCTGTAATCGCGGTTCGTTGGTCAGCACAGATCACTGATCGTCACGTAGTCCAGCTCCACTTTTTCGTTATCGGCAACAATTCGCTTTGCGAACAGCCGCAGTTGTTTCTAGTTGTTGCTACAAATTCAACAGATCGTCGATGCGCTCAACTTTGCTTCGCCTCTCACGATTTCACCGACGTCGATACCTGTACTTCCATAACACTCCGCACCACTGGATTTGTGAACTGCAGCAGCTTTTGCTTTGTCGCCGCACTCTGCATCTAAACTGATCGTACTGGCCGCAATGCTCGATGTCACGACAGACCTGATTGAAGTCGCTGCAGCCCAACATCCAGTAACTCCCGCAGTCCAACTCGATCGCGACATTGCCGTAGTCTAGCTTTGCTCACTACCTCGCAGCCCAAATTGACGCATGGGCCAGAGTGGCCTTGCTCGGTCGCCTTCCCGCATCCAACATTCGATCGAATACTGTAATTGTTCGATGTCACAGGTACTCAGTCGATCGGAGTCGGCCATAGCACCACTGTTTCAGCAACTCCCGCAGTCTGCACCTGATCGGCACATGGCCATAGCATGCGTTTTGCTCGTCACTTCCGCAGTCCACACTGATCGGCAACAGCCGCAATGCTCGATGCCCCGCAGCACTCACCGATCGAGTCGTGCAGCAACCAGTTTTGTTCACAACTCCCGCAGCTCCAATGACCAATCAACCAGCGCACTCTACCACTCAATGTTGTTACCGCCATTTCCAACATCACTCGCTCCATTATCAAGCTTCCAGGGTTGCATCACCTCACTCTTGTTTTTGCAGCACTTGGGGGCGACTTGATTACGATCTCCACAAATCAACGAAGGCGTTTCTATTTACGCTTCAAAGAACATAAATTTACTGGGGGCGCCTTGATTTCCGCAAACAACAAGGAAGTTCGCCAATCACCTCAATACCAATAATCCACACTTGGGGGCGAGTTTTATCATTGACTAAGGAACACGAATTTTTCTTAACCCCCAACAAGTTGGAGGTTAAGAGGGGGATGTATGTTTGTACCATAAGTAAAAATACCACTTAATGGGTCAAATTGATACTTGAATCATGTTATGGTCCTCATCCAAGCCCACTAACTAGCTTCAACTATATGCGGCCCACCAATCAGACGGACTGTCAATGGTCAAAGTCGGTCAACTATCGGGTCAACTTCCGGTCAAGGTCGATGGTCAAAGTCGGTCAACTATCAAAGTCAACTTCCGGCCAAGGTCATGGTCAACGGTTTGGCCGCAAGAATAAGGTCAACCGTCGGTCAACTATCGGCCGGGCCGCACTCCTAGCCAATTTTCACCAGAGCCAAGAATGCCGCAAACCAATTCCTAGCCTCCATCCACACGCCACCCATCATGCCCGCCAACCATCAAGCCACCCCTACCCATGCAAATACTTATTCCGCTCAAAGAATGTCCACTAATATCGCAGCCCATCATTTATGCAGAATTTATCATGGAAGCATAAATGTGCGCATGCGTAATGAATTAAAGCCAGTCTTCTTGCCTACATGCGAAGTCCAAGCTAGCTACCATATGCAAAGGTTAAATGCAGCAGTTTCAGCCATGCAAGTTGCTCAATGCTAGCCGCCATGCGGTACTAATTTTAGCGTTTCATACATGCGTAACTAACTCCAAATGTTTACATGTGTAATTGATGATGGAGATATGTGCATGATAAAGCTAATGTAATTTATGTTTATATTTAGATGTGGAACTCGTATAAATAGGGGAAGGCAGTAAATCAGGCTTGGGGGGCAATAATAGAGGAAAAAGAGAGAGAAAATAGACTGTAATTGGATTATCAATAAAACACTACTCCCCAAGGGGATTCACCGTGGATGTAAAAACCATGCCGAACCACGTTAAACCTCGTGTCTCTTTATTTGCTTTCCAATCCATCTCAAACCCTAATACTCACCAAAACTATCCATTAATCGTGTTTCGTGCCCAAAAGTAATTTTGGGTACAAAGTCAGCTATCGCTACCAGCGGGCGGGCACCATCCTTTAGCAATCATGCAGACGTAGGGTTACTCCAAGCTCAGACGTAGGGTTACTCCAAGCTAACAAGGATATTTTGGTAAATCACATGCTTTGCCCTAACATTTAATTTCTTGGTATATAAAGAGAAGTGGGAGAGTGAAAGTGGAGAGACCAGTGAGGCCGGCCGGCGGTATTGAATCAAATCTATTAGATCTGATCAGAAATGAATGTTATTTGGATGTTTCAGAAGAAAGTGAAGAGAGGCGAGTGAGTTCGGATGGGCGGTGCTTATCAAAATCTCTAAGATTTGATCAGAAATGGTTTGTTGGATTTTGGGTTTTTATGGGAAGCCTTACACATTTCATGGGAAGATCACACAATCGATTCGATCAATCCATAGCATAATGATTTCTCCTCTCATAAACTTATTTTGTCAACTTCAACAGCTTTCTTCGGTTGAACAACTGGAATTGAGAGTCCAATTTCAAGGAGATGTTAACTGATAGGAACTGATATCATGATCTCTTATAGGAAATGTCTCTATGAAAAATTTAATCTGGATGATTTTGTTCAAGATGTTTTATCTCCTTTACTGATTTATATAGCAAAAATTATTTTCATTTTCTTTTGAAAAGCCATCTTCATTCAAATGCTAACAAATTGTATATACAAAGCTTGTAATAAAGAAGATCTCTTTGAATTTATTGCTAAAATGGCTTGTATAATCTGGGTAACTTAAACATGCCGGAACAGTCCTTTTAAAAGAGCTCATACAATGCATCATATTTAAATGTTTTCCATGTGTCTGGACGAAACTTATTCGAGTCTAGACAGATTTCTATTTTTATTTTATTTACCATATGAATGTTCAGTTGAGCTCGCTTGTGATGAATTTGGCAGATTCCCGTCGAAGGAATTGACTCCCCAAAAAAGATCACCTGGATGATTTTGTTGAAGATGATTTATCTCCTTAATTGACCATAGCAAATGTGATGATTATTTTCTTCTTTGGAAAAGAAATCTACATTTACATGTTATCAATCAATTGTACATTTACAAATGTGATTTTGTCTAATCAATTAATTCTCAAGAGATCATAATTCCACAGAATAAGGGCTCAATTGGTCGTTCCAACTCTGAAGAAGGAGAAATCCCAATTTCAAGTTGCAGGGAGGTCGGGGTGACAATGGAAGTAAATCATACACACCCATCGTCTAATACAGTCAATTCATCATTGGGGTCTAAAGGGCTAAATCAAATGGCGGAAAGTAACAACATTGTACACCAGGTTAGCAACATTTCTGATTCTTGTTTTTGGGAAGACAATGTGATCCCGTCAAATTAAACAAGGCTCAAAGATACTGAAAACATAAGTTTGGTACTCTATATGATATGGCAACAGGAGTTTTAAGTCCTACGGAAATGACTTTCCTGATTCTAAAGAAGAGTTTATGGAGATGATTGTCATGGAATTCAACTTCATGTGGATGCTTTGAAAACCAAATTTGTGAAGGGGAAGAGGCAGATTCTAGTGAATTTCTATTCCATCAAGAGTTAGAGTTTCTCCTAGTCTTGGGAATGAGTCCCATGGATTGAATCAAATGGATGTTGGGGCAAATTCCTCGCCTTCGGATCCACAATTTCCCCGGATTTGAAAATATAATCGATTCCAAGGGAATGAAGAAGATCGTGACGTTTCTCAAAAATTGCCGACATCAAGCTTACAAATCAGGCGGTGTACGAGGCGGTGTGCACGAAGTCTAAAGTGATCGTCCCCTCCAAAATAATACGTTAAACACTAAAAAAAAATGCTCTTGAAATCAGCGGTGTCCGAATGGGTGTGCAAGAAGTCTAGTCAGGTAAGATTTTTTACTGTAACTTCATGGAGTTTGGTTGTATATTGGGGTTAAGCTTTCCATCTTGAAAGCAAATCGTCATGAAATGTTTAGTGGTGTGGCAAAAAATCACAAGGGTTTAAATGTGGAAGAAATTGATGAAAATACTACTTAAATGTAGCTTGCGCTTTTTGTTTTAGTTCGCAAGTAACAATGGTTGTTTAGTTTCTAAGGTCAGTCAAAAGGTCTTTGTTGCTTTTTGATTATCCTTGAACTTTTTCTTTGTTGGGGTTGTTTTCCCCTGTTTTTGGTGTATTCTCTCGCGCACAGCTTGTGTGCTTCTTAATACAATTCCTTTTGATCGATCAAAAAAAAAATTGTAAATGCAAAGCACTGAAAATATATTATATGAATGGCTTGAAATCACGCACCACATGCAGTGAAACATCGGCATCTCTACAAGTTCATCTTTGTTGTACACTAATTAAGACGCTTCATTATTTTGTTTTGAGTAAGAAATTTTCTTGGTGGATTAGAATTACTATGTTCCACTTTTGATGCGAGCCTGGAAATTTTCGATCTCATTTTTTCATCAAAGATTCGTCTCCCTAACTCCAAAACCAATGAAGTGGGTTTCTTTGAAGAAATTGGGAGATGGTAGTATTTATATATTTTCTTCCACCATGTTGAAACAGATGGTTTACTGAGGGTCTTCTTTCATGGGGTTTAAGTTGAGTGCATCCCCCTCTGGGCATGTTTGAAATTACCATACCATATTAAATTAATTAACCCAATAACTACAATTCTTGGGTGAAAAAGACATGTAAAATTTGATACTGTTTAAATGGACGAGATTATAAAAATAGCCAAGATGTAAACAGTTTCATCCTACCCATTTTCAAATACTTTTTCTTATTTTTAATTTACATCAGGATGCATCCAGTTTCATTCTTGCTATTTTTTTTTTGTGTCAATTTCACCCATACTAATTTTTACTCGTCTATTTGAACCATGTTTTAAAAATATTTGGACAAATGACCCATTTTCCGTTAAATTAACAAAGATTTTCCTAGAAATAATAGCTCCTTTGTGGTATTTTAATGGTACACCAAGTTCTTATATTAATTCATTTGGCTTTCTCCTGTTCCATAGAACTAAAAGAAAGAAACTAGTCTATGAGCATATAGAATAACTATCAAAGAAGAATAAAGCTGCACCAAATAACTATCGACTTCTACAAGTAAAATAAATCTGAAATTAGTTTTGACGCACTATTATAGTGAGACATCTAAAAAAATAAAAAATAAAAAAATTTCGTGAAGCAAATTGTATTTGCTTATGACTCCTAATTAGAACTGACTTTTGGCTTTTGGTATCTAATCACCCGTTAGGTTTGAAGGATATTTCAGTAAATCACATGTTTGTGTTGTCTTGGTCTATAAAACCAAAAAAACCTAGCATTTCATATCATGGTTTATGAAGGTAGAGAAGGGAGAGACAAGTTATGTTGACGGTGTTTAACCAAATCTCTTAGATCTGATCAGAAATGAATTGTTGTTGTAGTAATTTTGGTTTTGTATGGGAACCCTTTCACATACCCTGGAGATCACACAATGGTTCTATCGCACTATGATTCTCTTCTCATGGTTTTGTTTTTGCAGATTGAATAGATTCTTTCAGTTGAGTAGCTTTTCTTCTTTTTAATAGCTTGAGGAACACTGTTAGAAAGAATGAGAGATATAGTTTAATCATATATGTATTTGTTCGGAAATCTCATATGCAGTTTAGGTAAATTCTCAGTTGTATCTCTATACGAATTTCTATTTTATTTTGTTTTTAACCATATGAATGTTAAGTTAAGGTCACTTGTGATGAATTTGACAGATTCCAATGGAAGGATGTGGTCAATGCCAGAAAAACTCAGCAAGATAACTTAAAGGAAATGGCTATCTAAAAGTTAAATCTGGATGGTTTTGTTGAAGATGATTTATCTCCTTAATTGATTTAAGTAATATGATGATCATTTTCTTCTTTTTGAAAAGATCTTCATTCAAATGCTAACTAATTGTAAATACAAAGCATTGAAAGTATACTATGAAATTGTTGCAACGTAGTGAAATTGCACACCAAATGAAATGAAAAATTGCATTGTACACCAATTGAGATGCCTTATTTATTTATTTTGAGTACATAATTTGCAAAACATCCGAAAACATGAGAAAACTAGGGTATATTTCTTACTTTCAAAGGTTCTATTATGTAAAAGTGGTCGGAGTCGGTATGTTATGTACTGGATGTGTTGCTGTTAATAAAATGCAGCTTTGTTCACTTCGTGTGTGCCATTATTCTTCGTTTATTTGTTCCATAGCATCAGGTCCAGAGACCAGAATTAAGCATCGGGTCGAGAGACCAGAATCAGGGACCGGCCTAGAAAGGGGCTAACCTGGGCTATAGCTCGTCCCTAAATCTGGCCCAAGAAAAATTTTGTACTGAAATTTGTTGAAAATTCTATTTTAGCCCATAAGTGTAAGGTATTTCAACTCCTTCGATGTATTTTTAGAAAGGTTTTTTGGGGACTGCTCAAAAATGATGGGGGACTACTTTGTGATAGGAATATCTACCCTATAGGTATAAGGGATATCTTAAAGTGTAGAAATGACTAACCTACCCTTAACTTAATTCAATTTAAAACGAACCTAATAACCACCTCCTCCCATCACCACCGCCAACCACCACCTACCACCGTCGCTACCACCACCACTGACCACCACCGCCGCCACCTCTATATATAGCTTAATTTAAATCATTAACAAAATAAAAATCAAAATTATAACAAACCCATTATTTTCATTCGTTTTTGGTTGAAAAAATGAGAAGTAATTGTCAAAATGAGTTGAAAATGGAAGTTGCAGAGACAACTTCGGCTAGGAATTTTGGGAAAATTTTTTTCGAACTAGCCGAACTCTGATGGAATCGAATAACATAAAGGAAAGTTCGGTTATTTCGAAAAAACAAAGTTTCTAGGCGCAGTTGCCGAACTTAGTTTTAAGTGCTTTCTAAAAAAGTTCGGTTGCAGTTTTTTTTTTTTCCTAGCCGAACTTTTGGTCTTGTTACTTTGCAAAAACATTCCTAGTCTAACTTTAAGTTCTATTTGCCGCAACTTTTTTCCTAGCCGAACTTTTAGTTCGGTTACCTAGCAAATTTTTTCCTAACCGAACTTTCTCGAAAGCAAAACTCCATTAAAGATGAGTTCGAGTACCCGTGTCTTTAACCGAACTATACCAGAAGAAGAGTTCGACTACTGTTTCTTCGCATTTCGTGAGCGAACTCTACTTTGTCATAGCAAATCAGTTTATAAAATTTTCATTTTTTCACAAAGTTTATAACAATTCAAGCAAGATTAAGTAAATTTGAAGTATACCTAAGTACCCAAAACCCTAATTTCCAAATCAATCATCTTATAAGAAAAAATAAAAATAAATAAAAACCCTCTTCTCAAAAAATTATTCTTTTAAAAACACCCAACTATTATTCTATGAGAATAATATCTTGTTTAGACTGAATATTGGCATCAAGTTTCCGGGCAAACAAGTTCTTAAAGTATGTCTCCATAGTCTCCACAAGTCTCTCTATGGAACAGTACTGGTATGTTGGGGATTGATCAAGCTGTGGGCAGGGCCAGATCTGGCTGTCTAAATTAGTTGAATGAAATGCAGCAACCGAAAGCCTCTGTTTTGATGAATTTACTACTACCCTGTGCTCCATGCTGAGATAGACACCGTTGCTCACGATCTATCAATGAATATGAGAAACAAAACGCTTTATGCAAACAAAATTCTAGTCAGATATACTGATGTAAATAAAAGGGGAGTAAAAGTAAAAATGGATAAGAATTAGTAAGCATTGAGTGAACTCCCTAATGTCACCCATGTTGACTAGAAAAGCATTTGATTTTATTGATCCCTGCAGCAGTCATTGTTATGAGTCGCAACCAGCAAGAATGGGAGACTAATGATTAGGCGCTACAAACGATGTTACGGGCCAACCATTTAAACCATCAATGAACATCGTGCATAAAGGGTGTCTATTCCGGGCCAGCCCAATACAATTACATTCTTGTGTTGCCTTATAAAAACAAAACCCTACGTTTTAAAAAAAGAGGAGAAAAGTGAGAGAATGAAACGGGTAGAAACCACTGCGATTTAGACAAACCTCTTACAGATCTGATCGGAAATGGGTTATTGTTGTTACGTAATGTAGTTTTTGGCTTCTATGGGAAGCTTTACAAATACCTTGGAGAGATCACACATTGGATAGCATAATGATTTCTCCTCTCATGGTTTAATTTTTGCCAGCTTGAAAAGAAGCTTTCTTAGCTTGAAATTTCTCCTGCTCCATTACACAGAATCAGCAACAGTGTAAAGGATGATGTGAGATTCTATCCTCATTTGTGTGTTTGGTTATTGAAAATATCAGATGCACTTAAGGTTAGTTGTCTCTCTATTTATTGTTTTCACCGTACACTTATGAATGTATAGTTAAGCTCACTTGTGATGAATTTTACAGATTCCCCATTGTAGGAGATTGTGAGTCCTAGCAGAGAAATTGATCAAGACCTCTCAAAGGAAATGGCTTTCTATGAGTTCATACCGGATGATTTTGCTGAAAATGATTTATCTCCTTTATCGATTTATATAGCAAATATGGTAACCATTTTCTTTAAAGAAAAACTGTTTCTCATTTAAATGCTAACAAATTGTAAATAGAAATCCTTTAAAGAAGTGGACTGAGCATTTGATCTGATCGAATTTTGAGATTTTGCCATTGTGACAACTATACATCAAATCTGCTAACTCTAGACTTATTTGTAAGAAAATGACAAATTGTCTTTGAGAATTTTAATTATTAGGATAATTACTTTCTTGTTTAGATTTATCTTGTGTTATGAGAATAATATATTCACTTAGGCTAGTTTAGGAATGTTAAGATTTCCTAGGTTTTATGTTACCGGCTATATATAGCCTTTGCATTGTAACTTTATCTTCAGCTTGGATTAGCTCGCTTATATTGATTAATGAATTTGTTATGTTATTTGGTTAATACCATTGATTGTTGATTAACTCTTGGATTAGAGTCATTATCGTCGTCTTTGCTCCTGGATTGGAGTTGATTATCATATTTGGGTCCTATTTACCGGAGTGGATTCTCCGCGTGTCGGTTTATTTCAATCGTTTCCGCTGTGCCGTATCATGTTATGAATGTAATTATGGTTTAGTGTGGGAAGCCTTACACATATATTGGAAAGAGCATCACACAATGGATCGATAGCATAATGATTTCTCCTCTCATATTCTTGATTTTTCCTCTCATGTGCTTGTTATGTCAACTGGAACAGCTTTCTTGAAGGAAGTGGCTCTCGTTGAATTCAAGCCGGATGATTTTGTTGAAGATCATTCACCTTTGATTTATATAGCAAATATAATTTTTATTTTTATTTTTTGTAGAAGTTTAGTCATCTTCATTCAAGTGCTAACAAATTGTAAACAGAAAGCTTGTAACAAAGAAGATCTCCTTGATAGAAAATATAATATAAGAACTAGGAATTACCTATAGGTACTAGTTTAGTGATACTAGTTAGTGGCAGGTCCACCCACTGAAGCCCAGTAACCAGAGGTCCATAATTAAAAGAAAACATAAAAATGGACCTAACTTTTTAAGCCTAGGTCCTGCACACATGTGGGATAACTAATGCGAAATTTCTAAATACCTAAAATACCCTGCTAGTCCTACATATATTTAAACATGCTATTTCAAAGTTTCCAAAATTCTTTTCAGCTATTCTCCCGTTTCTGCTGCTCGAGAAGATTAGGGTTTCTGAAGATTTTGTGTCGTGATTATTACAGGTATGTTTCGTAATCTTTTTGTTTCTTTCTTTCGCATCGTTTTTTCTTTAAGGAATTATGGAGCTAATCGTTTTGTTCTTGATTATGAGCAAGATTCGTATTTATTCGCTTATTTTGTTAGATTATCATGTTTTTAGCTTATTTTAGCTTTCTATTTCATTATCTTTGTTTCGCCTCAAGTAAATCGGGCTTGTTTGTACTTTTCCAGTTGTATTATCCAGTAGTACATATGCGGAATACCATAGAGATCGGTCGTTTTTTGTTCTTATTTTTTATGAATCTTGTTCGTATTTATTCATTATTTCGTTAGATTATCATGTTTTTAATGATTTTAGCTTTCGATTTGATGATCTTTCATTTTCGATTTGTTTGCACTTTCAGATCGTATTATCCAAAGAAGATATATATGACATACTCAAAGAAACTGCTCTTAGACTGCTTTTTCATAGTTTTCTCACTTGTTTTAGTTTGATCCATCAAGACATATGTGAAATAATTTATTATGTGCTTCGATTCTTTTGTTTTCATAGATCCTTAATTATTCTTGTCATGCGAGCTTGATTTGTAGTTCATGAATCACAAGTACATATATGGCATACTCATTAAACTGCTCAGATTATGTTTCTTGCATAGATCTCTCTTGTTTTAGTTTGATCCATGAGTACATATGTGAAATAACCGTATTATGTGCTTCGATTCTTCCATTTCTCATAGATCCTTAATTATTCTTTTTCATGCAATTATTTTTGAAGTTCATGAGTCTGCAAAGACATATATGAAATACTGCACATTGAAACTGCTCCTAGATTATGTTTCTTGTATTGATCTCTCACTACTTTTAGTTTGACCATCTACATTTATGTGAAATACTTTGTTTTCACATACATCTTTGTTACATTTGCGGGTTCAAAACATGTACATTGCCGAGTTCTAATCCAAATACTTATTGCTATGCATACATCTATTATAAGCATCATCATTTTGCTCACTCGAGTTACCTATAAGTCTAGTATTGATGACCCGAAATTTCTTATTTGTGAAACCGGAGAACCTTGAACCCTTCGAGATTATCATCACTGTTGAGAATGGTGTCAAAGTTCCCGTGATTGCCGACTTTCAACTTCATGGTCTCATTTGCCTTGCATTTTTCAAACAAATCCAGGTTTTTAGAATCGCATGTGGACTTTATTTCGTTGGTGCATGTAGTTCCTCTACATTTAGTTTACGTCGACAGCAATTTTAACCGATCGGGGCAGCTGAGATAGTTATGAAACCGATGGCAAAGAAGTTGTCAAACCTCTTTTGTCCGATGGGTGGGGAATGTCTTTGATGATCCGAATGCTTTTCGTAGTGGTGTTGATGCTGTTCGGTTGGCCTGTCAAAAGTATTGTTTGAAGACCGGGGTATCGTAACAAAGGTGAAGAATGATCGTGAAAGGTTCACAATGAAATGCGGTAAGGGTCCCGCACTTGGATGATCCATGCAGTCGCCATTGATTCTACTTGCGATGTTTATAGGATCAAAAAGTATGTTGGCAAAAAGTACACTTGTGGAGCCGTGTGAAGTTGAGAAGTCCTAAAGTATCGGTTAAGAAGCTTGTACACAATCTTATTCATGATCGTGTGATGCACAACCCACTTATCAAGCCTCGTGAAATTGAAGATTATATAAAAGTTGGTGTTGGTGTTAATATCAAATATCATCATGCATATCATGGTTTGGAACGGCCACACCATGAAATTTTTGGGAATGATGTAAAGTCTTATTCGATTTGGTTTGGTGGGTCAATTCATTAAAAGAAACAAATCCCGCTCTTATGTGGATTTTCAATTCAACGATGCAACCTTACATTTGAAAGGTTATTCTGCTACGTAGGCGCTTGTATTGAAGGTTATAAACTTTGTCGACCAATGATTTTGTTGATGCAACTTTTCTTAACGGAGATTTAGAGGCACTATCTTATGGCTGCGACTTGTCCGAATGGGAATCAAGGCAAGTGCTCTTTCTTATGTTTTAATTGTTATTGCTTACAAGTTATTTAATCGTTGGAATTTTATGAGTATACCCTTTTATTTCTCGAAAATTAAATAGTTTGTTACTAGTATACTATTTACGTACTTGAAATTTATTGTGTCCAACACACATGCATTCATATATGTAAGCATAAGACCCTTTTTTAGTACAAGTATGGATGTTATGTACCTGGAAAATTCTTAGTCTATTTTCCCGCTTCAACTAGTATAGCAACATAGTTTGTGACAGTATGTGATATATGTACCGTTTGTTTTTTGAGTTTTTATCCGCTAGCATTTGCATTGGTCCCCGGAAGACATTGACAATTGGGATTGGTTTATGCGCAATCTTAGCTACATTGTTGATGACCGTCCTATCACCTTTATGTCCGATCGTCATGAAGGATTGTTGAGGTCTATTCCCCGCAGACGCTTCCTACTTCCCATCATGGCTATTGTTACTACCACTTGCAAGGAAACTTACCAATCAGAAATGGACGAGAAGTTCAAAGAAGTTATGGCTTGTTTCAAAAAAGCAACTTATGCTCTCACACCAGCAACATATGAAGAAGCACTTATGAAATGGAGTTAATGGGAAGGCCTCGGGGTTACAGAGTATGTTTCAATATGCCTAGGGAACATTGGTCCAGCTTCTTCACCTGGTGTAGATATGGGTGATCACATCAGCGTTGTCGAGTCCTTCAATAATTGGATGCGAAAAGACAAGAGGTTGCCCGCATGCGCCCTTGTTGACACGATCAGGTTTTGTGTGTGTGTGTGTGTGTTTTTTTGTTTGTGTTTTTTTTTTTTTGTTCACTTATTATGTGTTCTTTTTGTTCCATTCATAGGTTACGTTGTTATGGAGTTGATGAATGAACGTCGGAATCGAGTCTTTTGATGGACCCCTATAGAAGCTCACTCCTACCTACGAGGCGTTACTTTAAAGAACATATTCAAATTGGTCGAGTTTGGAATGTTACTACTATCCGAGTATGAGTATGAGATTCATTCCCATTAGTTAGCTTTTAGCACACATGTAGCGTTGAATCATTTACTTTGTTTTTCTCGTTTTTTGTTTTGCACCGCCGCATATATGTACCGTTTTAAGTTATTTGTCTTTGAAAAGCTTTTGCGATCCGCGGTGTCTCACATTGTTGATCCGCCGAACAGACTTGCACATCAAAGATGGCGTGTTTATGGTTTTCCATGCTCATGCTACAGCAGCTATTTCGCTAAGGGGTGATAGATATATAGATTATATCAAGACTACTTCAAAGTTACGAATTTTCAGCACTGATTCTATGTGCTATAGGACCAATACCTAACTACAATATGGGGGCCAGCAGAAGATCTGCGAGAGGATACTATTTTTCCACCCCATCCACGAGTTCCAAGGTAGGCCAAAGGGAAATCGTATCAAGAATGCATGGGAGAAAGCTAGGGAAGTCGTTCGTTGTTCAACCGCAAAGAAGAAAAGTCACCACAACAAGGCAACCTGCACTGTCATTCCTACCTACCCATGAGTTTTAGATTTTCATTTATCCCTGATTAGTTCTATTGGTCACAATGCAAATTCTGTTTGCGCATTATTTTGAACACTTTTGTTAGCTTTTTTTAGAGTACTGAAATTATGTACTGTTTGGAATCTTTAGGATGTACTACTGTGTGCTCATTTAAGACTATATAATCCACTTTTCGTATTATTGGATTTTCTCGCTTTTCTAAGT